>PVKS010002726.1:9657-113964 GCA_004027875.1 Aplodontia rufa | reverse complement strand
AAGACTAGACTTGGAGGAGCAGAATAGTGTTCATCTGAGAGTTAGTGAGCCTTGTCCTTTACTCCAATATTAGTGTTTAAATGTCTTTTATAGAAAGAGTTTTTTTCTATATGGTTGATTTGGCTGATTGAGTCTCTGGACAATTTAAAAAGGTGGAGAGGGACAAGGAGAAAGAATTTTACTTTTCAGTTGCTTAGAAGTCCTAATTCCTGATCTCAAATAGACTAAACCTGCTGTTGAATAAACACAAGAAACTTAAAACAAAATTTATTTAAAATGACTCAGTAGTGTGACGAGGAGATGTGATGCAATTCTGAACCCTACATTTCACTGTTTGCTTTCTGCCAGTCTACATAACTTCTTTTTTTTTTTTTTTTTTTTTAAAGAGAGAGGGACAGTGAGAGAGACAGAGAAAGAGAGAAACAACTTTATTTAGTTTTCTTGTGGCCTTAGTTGCTCCAACACTCAGTTGTGTACGTGGTGCTGGGGTTTGAACCCAGGTCCTCGTGCTTGCCAGGCAAGCGCCGAAACTGCTGAGCCACCGCTCCAGCCCCTCTACATAACTTCTGATTGGAGGCTCACTGAACTTACTTTGTTTGACCTGCTGCTGTTTCGTGTGTTGGAATCTCCCAAAGACACAGAAGAGAATTTGATGGGCTGGTTGGCAGCTGGGGATCTGACCACGAGATGGCAGAGCTGCCCATTCTGCTGATGCAGAATGGTCAAAAGGTTCCTTTTGTCTGACTTCTGCGAGAGCAGGATACAGACAGAAGCAGGTGCTTGTGCAGACAGTTTAGGAAAATGCTGTGCTTTGGAGGAAAAGAAGAGAAACCCTGAGACAGAAGTTCTATTGGCTGCAGAGTCAGCCAATAACAGGGGGAGCCATGAAGACACTGCCTGGGCCTTTGTTCCTGGTCTTGTGGCTGCAGCTGGACTGTGAGTTGAGAGATTTGGGAAAAAAGGTGTTTGGTAATATTCATAAGTCTGAGCAGGAGATTGTCCTCTTCCAGACTGCCTGAGATTACTGCAGGAAAAAGATGCAGATTCTGGGCAATGATGACTGACCCTCTTGTCCACCTTTTCCTTTTCCCCAGGTGTGAGCAGAGGAGAGAAGGTGGAGCAGAATCCTTCTTTCCTGAGGGCATGGGAGGGAGACAGTGCTGTCATCAGCTGCACTTACACAGACAGTGCCTCCACCAATTTCCTTTGGTATAAGCAAGAGGCTGGAACAAGTCTCCAGCTGCTCATACAGAGTTTTTCAAGTATGGAGAAGAAGCAAGACCAGAGACTCATCGTCCTCATGAATAAGAAGAACAAACAGCTCTCCCTGAACACTACAGCGGCCCACCCCAGGAACTCAGCCACCTACTGCTGTGCAGCAAGAGCACAGTGCTCGCCCAGCACCTGCAGCAGGGCTGAAGACACACTCTGGTTTTTCCTCATCTTTAAGAACAACATTTTCCTGCATTTTATTTTTAATATATGAACATTCTAAAACACCATGAAAATCAATTGCAAAAGGACCAATAAGGGTTAGAATAGTTTGAATGAACTCTCATTGGGATTTGGTGATTTCTTAGATGCCAAGGTTCTAGGGTTGACTTTTTGGTGCCATTGAGATTTCTCCCCTTCCAAAGACTCCTGGGTGTCAATGTCAGAAAATATTCTTTTTGTTGAGAAGTCTTTTATCTCTTAATAACAATACTTCCTGGCTGTTTCTAATTACAAAATTATTAACTACACAGCGCAGGACAAACAGTAAAACATAAAATAAAAAATTGAACAAGCCCCAAATCAAAGCCTGTCTTTTTCTAAAATACCATTTTCTTCCCACTTCTCTCTTCCAGTTAGTACTGAAATATTGAGCCTGGCTTCAAACATACACCACTCTTGGGTCACATATTCATTATTTTAAAGTTTTCCCATAGCTTTTACAGTATCAGAAGATTTCCTCGCAGGACTTTCCTGGCCATCTTCTTTATATCACGACTCTCCTTATGTGATTCTCCCACTAATCCTTTCCTGTTTAGTTTAGCACTCACTGTCAGTTAATTTTTTTAAAAAATTGTGTATTGTCTTTCTGTCCCATTTAGGATGTAATCATAAGGAGCAGAGACTGTCACATCCTAGGCCTTAAATAAAGCTGAATGAATGATTTTTTCTTTTTAATAAAGAACAGTGAAAGCGATACTTGTCACAGGGGACTGCGCCTGCTTTGTTACTGCTGTAAGAAATATCACTTGATTAGCATAGGTAGCTCGTAATAACAGCAGCAGTCATGATGATTGGTGCACAGGCAGTGAAGAAAGCGAGGAATGTACTCAAATAAAGTAGAGTTTTGCACAGGACACATGAGGAAGACTGGGGTCATTCCTCAAATTGTGTTATATTAATTGTTTAAGTCAGAGATCCTCAGACTTTCTACTGAAGCTCTCTACAGACCAGGGAGAATGAGCATCACTCTCCTCCTCCCTGAGACCTGTATGACGGGGAGACAGAGGAGTCTCTTTCTCGTTTTACAACACTTGAGTGATCATTTTTATTTTGCTGCATAATATATCCCTATTCATTTCAGTGTGACATAGGTTTTAAATATTTACTTATTGATCTCATTCTCCAGTAGTAATAGTGCTCCCAAATTATGCATCCTATCTATCTTGTATTTTGCCTTGAGGGAAAGAGTAGTTTAATTTGAGAAGCATAAAATTGAACATTTGAAAAATGTTCCAAAATCCCAAAGCAATCAACACATATTGATTAAACCAACAAATTAAATACTTTAAAGATGAAATAAATGTTGGAGAAATTAAATAACAAAAACACAAATTTATAAATTTTGGTAATTATACATTCATATATTTATAAATGTATGTATTTATAAATTTACACATTTTATAAGTATGCAATTATACATTTTATAAATGCATAAATGTGTAATTATTCAAAAAACTGACTGAGGGAAGATTTTCTTTTTTTTTTTCTTAAAGAGAGAGGGAAAGAGAGAAACAACTTTATTTAGTTTTTCACATGGCCTCAGTTGCTCCAACACTTAGTTGTGTACGTGGTGCTGGGGTTTGAACCCGGGTCTACCCCAGGTCTTCGTGCTTGCCAGGCAAGCCCCGAAACCGCTGAGCCACCACTCCAGCCCCAAGGGAAGATTTTCTAAACTGACTTAACAACTATGTAGAGGGCCTGGGAATTTAGCTCAGCGGTAGAGTACTTGCCTACACTCTATGTTCAATTCCCAGTACCCTCCAAAAATAAAATAAAAGAAATCATTAAATCACTGTTTATGTTATTTTGCTGCTAATTTAACAAAGGATTAATAATTGTACTAAATACTTATGAACAGCAAGAAAATACTAATATTCACTATACAGCTATACAGATAATATAATAAGGTAGTTTACACAGGGAAAACAACATGGTACAAAAACAATTTGAAAATGTTTAAATCTATTAATATTTACAAGATTCAAGAAATAACTTAAAAAACCCATTAAGGAATTGTAGAAGTAGTAATTACAAAAAAGAGAGGGCTGGAATGGTGGCTCGGTGGTTATGGAGCTTGCCTGCCATGTGTGAGTATGCGAGTTCGAACCCCAGCACCATGTGTACAACTAAGTGTTGAAGCAGCAAAGGCCACATGAAAAACTAAATAAAAAACTGATTCTCTCTCTCTCTCTCTCTCTCTCTCCCCCTCTCTCTTAAAAAAAAGAGAGATATTTGGAAAGGAAGCAATGAAATAGAGAAATTTGGTGGGAAAGTAAATTTGTAAGCCATTTTGGAAAGAAACCAATTGGAAAGACTCGTATTACCCCTAAACTGAAAATCAAAGTGTCTAATCTTATAAGGAAAAGCCTAATGACCCAAATGGGATATTATGTAAAAAATAAATGGCATTTACAAAACGCATCTGTAGAGATTATTGAGAAGTGATAATGGAAGATAACCACATCGACTGTGTGATTATTGCTTGGTAAAAACATGAACAGTACCAAGGTTGGAAAGTGACCGACCAAGATCTTGACAGCGCAGATCTTTGCTTGATAGGATAACTAGTGATTTTACACATTTTTCAAAATATGAATCTTATTTAATTAAATGTCTTTCTGATCCATCTTTTTCTGTAAATTCTCTAAAATTCCTCTTTGCTCTGAAGTTTGGTGACACTGTTCCTGTCACCTAAACTTCAGCAGTAGTACGTCCTGACTGGTTGTGCTGTCTCCACTGAAGTACTATTTTTATATCAATTGTTCACATCCATTGAGTTCTTACTGAGCGCGATGAGCTCTCAAAGCATTTTCTGTGCACTGTCCTGTCTAGCTTCTTCATAATGTTCTGTTGGTGCCCCCATTTTACAGAAGGGAAATTGATACTTGGAGACCACAAGTAGCTTTTCCAAGCTCACTCAGAGAAATTAAATGGAAGAGCTGGTTTCAAAGCAGATCTGTTCGAGGCTGCAACACAATCCCTTCCCTCTTCTTCTACAGTTCCTGTCAACCTCTCTCCCAGTTATCCTTGTGGACAAGCAGAGAGACTATGTGTAGAATTCCATTTTTATAACACTTCCCACTTACACAAAAGCCTCAGGAGTTCTTTGTTAATAATAAATAACATACAAAAAAAAACATACAAACTTATTCAGCATTCAAAAGCTTCTGTTTTCTGGGTCTAAACTCTCCATTCTTAATTTCCCACTCTGCTCCAGTCCACTTGCCTTCCATCCATCCGTTCAGCCATCATCAGTCTCTCCACAGAATAGCTTAAATGTACTTGAGGAAATGACTATAGTACATCCATCCTGGCATTACTGAAGTAGAAAGGAAAGAGATTCTGATATAAACCATCAGAGGACTGGTATATTAAAAAACAATTTGAAATATTTCCTCAGAGGGAATTTTGCTTGAACCGGAACAATCTTTAATGATTTGAGATTTTGCTGTATCTAAACTGAATGTCCGTGTATGCTAGTCCAGTAAGATCAAGAAAAAATTCCTGTCTAAGACCGGGAGTGGTGGTGAGAGGGGGCTCACTCCCTGGATCTGAGAAAGTTTCCTAGAGCTCTGCTGTGGGCTCTCCTGCGTTTCACATTATCCATAGCACATGGTGGCCTCCCACAACTGGTGGGACCAAAACGATTTCACTGAGCAATGGAAGGGAGGGCCTGGGAAACTTTGGTCATTTGTGCTGTGTCCAACCTTACTATTGCAAATTCCATTTCAAGTACTGACACTCAGCAGGCATTCTTGTAGGGATGCCACTTGCAGCTGCACTCTCAGAGCCAGCAGTGTCAGCATCTCCAGTGAAATCCTTAAAATGTGGACGGTGCAGCTCCACCCCAGACCTGATGGAACAGAATTGTCCTCTTAACAAAATCCCCAGGTAATTCCTGTGCACAACCTTTGAGGAGCCCTGCTCTAGAGTCTGTTTTGTTATTCCGAACACAAGAGGGCAGAATTTCCTAATACCCTCAGAGTCTTTCTCAATTTTTAAAAATTGTACAGACCTGTGGGAGTGGAGTGCCATAATTTGATGCATGTACACAATGTGCCAAGATAAGATCAGGGTAGTTAACATTTCCATCAGCTTAAACATTTAAAACATTTTTGATTAACAAGTATTAATTGCACATATGCTAAAAGTGTGATATTTCAATTCATATATACCATATGTACTAATCAAATCAGGGTAATTAATATTTACATCTCTTATCACTACTTTTTGTTTGGAAACTTTGAGCTCCTCTCTTCTAATTATTCAGAAAATATATAATGGGGTGTGATGAACTAAAGTCACCCCTCTATGCTATAGAACAGTACAAATTACTATCTCAATCTTAGAGTATTTCTGTACCCATTTGCCAACCTCCCTCTATTCCCCACCCTTCACAGCCTGTAGAAATCATTATTATATTTTCCAAATGATTTTTTAAAGCATCCACATATGGAACAGAGCTTGTGGTAATTTTCTTTTTTGTCCAATATATTTTGCTTGACATAATGTTATTCAGTTCCATCCTTTTTGCTGCAAATGATGGGATATCACTGCTTTTTATAGCTGAATAATATTCCATACTGTGTTTTCTTTATCCATATATCCATTAACAAGCATTTAGGTTGATTCTGCTTCTTCGCTATTGTGAATACTGCAGCAATAATATGGGCATAGAGGCATCTCCTTGACAGCCTGATATCATTTTTAAAAAATATATACCCATAACTGTGATAGCTGGATTCTATTGTAGATCTATTTTAGTTTTTTGGTGACACCCACACTTTTCTCCATAGTGGCAGTGCTGATTTTCTGCAAAGCAAAGGAAACCATCCACAATGTGAAAAGACAAACTACAGAATGGGGAAAAATGTTTGCCAACTATTCATTTGACAAAGGATTAATATTGAGAATATATAAGGAACTTAATAACAAGAAATTGAATAATTAAATTCAAAATGGCCAAAGGATATGAATAGACACCTTTCAGAAGGCATTTAATTGGCTAACATATTTATGAAAAATAGGTAACTGCGTTCACTGTCAAGCAAGTGTAAGTCAAAAGCACATTGAGGTAGCATGTCACCCCATTTAGAATGGTTAGTTTCAAAAAGATGATAAATAACAAATGCTAGCGAGGAAGTGGAGACGAAGGACTCTTCTGCGCTGTCAATGTGCGTCATGTGTGGAACGTCAAGTTTCACACAAGTTTGCAACGAAGCTCCTCCTGGGGTTGAGTTTAAGCAAAGAGCTGAACAGGCTGATTGGCTGGTAGGAAGGCTGAAACTTCCTCCTCGGGATAGAAGAACCTCAGTGGAACCCACTGCTGAGGACAACAGCTTCTGACTGAGGAGGCTGAGTCCACCAACCAGGCCACAGCTGGGAGGAGAATGAAGCCATTCCTGGGAGGTATTTTGGTGATGTTGTGGCTTCAAGTGGACTGTGAGTAGGAGGTTTCACAGGGCCAGGGAGATCAAGGGACAAAGAACACAGAACAGAGGGGAAGGCTCAGGGTCCATTCTATTTCATCTTTGGATATATCTGGGGTTGTGGGAAGAAAACTGACTCCTGAGACTGTTAGTGTGCTGACCAAAGCTCCTTTCTGGTGATGTGCTTTCTCTAGGGTCTGATGGCCAAAGGATAGAACAGAATCCTCAAGCCTTGAGCATCCAGGAGGGTGAAAATGCTTCTGTGACCTGTAACTATACAAACTATTATCCAGAGTCCTTCCAATGGTACCGACAAGACCCAGGACGAGGCCTCTTCTTCTTGCTGCTAATATGTGAAAATGAGGGTGAGAAACAGACAGGAAGACTGAGGGTCACCTTTGATACCACCATCAAACAGAGTACCTTGCACATCAGAGCCTCACAGCCTGCAGACTCGGCCACCTACCTCTGTGCCCTGACTCACAGCAGCATCCCAGCACCTGCTTCCTGCACGCAAACCTTCCAGTCAGCACAGCTGATGACTGTGTTGTCCCCAAAGACTTGCCACAGCTCCTGCACAATAAAGGCGGGCTTATTTGAAAGGGATAAGTGGGTGGGACGGTGCTCTGGATTGCCCAGGAGCAGGGGAGCCTTCAGCAATCTCAGAACAGCTGAGATGCATGACTGTGAACAGCTTGTGAGGTTTGCAGGTCTCAGTTTCCTTAATTAAAAATGTGGCTTAAATATGTGATTCTCAAGCTCCTTTCAGCTCTAAAGCTCAGAGTCTATTTTTTTCCAAAATAAGCAAGTAACACCCTGAAGAATGCTACAGAATAAGGAAGGAGGATTTGCTTTTGTTTCATCAAAATATAGTTATTGTTGGTGAATTATAATTGTACATAATAGTGGGAGTCATTATGCCATACTCATGTGAGACATAACATAATTGGATCGATCTGAACTGGGCACAGTAACCTCTGCCGCTCAGGGGGCTGAGGCAGAATTGCAAGTTCAAAGACAGCCTAGGCAACTTAGCAAGGCCCTAAGCAACTTAGCAAGATCCTGTCTCAAAATAAAAAATTAAAAACTCATGGTTAGGCACCCTGGATTTAATCCCTGGAATGAGCACGCATTCACACACACACACACACACACACACACACACACACACACACACAAACAAAAACCAAAAAACACCAGAAACTAAAAGCCAACCAAACAAATAATAAAAACCAATCTCAATTCCCAGCACCTTTCCTTTCCCTCTCCTTCTGCTTCCCCTAATGCATAGCTCTTCTCTACTGATCTCCTTTGTTATTGTTATTATTTTAATTAGCTTCTACTTTTGAGAGAAAACATTTGACTCTTGACTGTCTGAATCTGACTTATTTCACTTAGTGTGATATTCTCCAGGTCCATCCATTATTATCCATAAGTGAAATAATTTCATTCTTTTTTTATGGCTGAGTAAAATTCATTATGTATTATATACACCACATTTTTTTATCCAATCATCCATTGATAGGCACCTTAGTTGGTTCCATAACATAGTTGTTGTGAATTGTGCTGCTATAAACATAGGTATGTGTAGATCACTATAGTACGCTGATGTTAGTTAGATCTTTTGGATAAATACAACAAGTAGGATAGCTGGGTCATGTGGTGGTTCCATTCCTAATCTTTGAAGAACCTCCACACTGATTTATAAAAGGGGTGTACTAACTTGCGCTCCTACCAACAATGTATCAGTGTATTTTCCCTCCACATCCTTGCCAGCAATTAATGTTTTTTGTACTCTTGATGTTTACCATTTTAACTGGAGAAAGGTGAAATCTCAGTATTGTTTTGAATTGTATTTCCCCTATTGCTAGGGGTGTTGAACATTTTTTCATATATTTGTTGGTCATTTGTATTCTTTTGAGAAATGTCTATTTAGAATTTTTGCCTACTTATTAATTGGGTTATTAGTTTTGTTTTGGTGTTGTTTTTTTTTCTGGATTTTAACCCCATGTCAGAAGACTATCTGGCAAAGATCTATCTCTTCTTGCTCTTAACAGTTTCTTTTGCTGTGCAGAAGCTTTTTAAATAAATTCCATCCCACTTATTGATTCTTGGTTTCATTTCTTGAGATTTAGGAGTCTTGTTAAGGAAGTTGGTGCCTGGGCCAATATGTTGGAGTGTTGTCTCTATGCATTTTTTTCTAGCAGTTAGTATTTCTCTCAATTCATTTATCAGATCTTCTTTCTATTTATTTATTAAATTTTTTTATTAAGGAGTTGAGTTGTTGTACAATCATAAATGCTAATAAAGTAACAATATGATATGCATTTGATCCAAATCCAGCATTACCCCCACCTTGCCCACACCCCAGTCTTTTGATTCTTCTGTATTTCTCAACTATAATAGCTATAAATGTCCGTATGTATTCTTTTAACTTATTAATGGTTTTAATAAGCAATTTTTGGTAGCATTTCTCTGGAATTTCATCTCTTTCTACATCTGTGGGTTCCTTTGCAGGGGGATTATAAATTTTTTGGCTATTGTTTGCCAGTTTCCTCTTGTTTCCAGAGGTTTTGGATTCGTGCATCTTTAGAGATGGCTCCCTCTTCCTCTTCTAGGAGGGTGTTCTTTGGTGTCAGTTATCTCTTTTGTAATGAGTCCTATCTTGTTGGGATATTGTAGCTTCAACACCCAGGATCAGCATGATCCGAATGTGAAGGTCAACTGCCTATGTCTCTCAATCTGCCTCTGCAGAGCTGCTGCAACACTGTGGGTTTCTCTGAGCTGCTGTCTTGAAGTCTCTTTGTTTTTGTTGTGGGAGCAGATGCCCAAGTGTGGGACCTGAGGTCTCCTGCAACCAGTTCTTCCTATCTTGTACTTTTTAAAAAAATCTCCCTTATTCTATGTATGAAAGTATTCTTGAAGTTTGAGTGGGGTTAGTTCGTGTGTGGAACAAGGTGTGCTGTCACTTTGCTGAGTTGTGGGTATAGCAAGTCTCTCCCTGTGAACCTGTAGAGTTTCAGTCCCTTCCCAGCCCCTCTCAGAAAAATCAGAAAACAGGAAACAAACAAGTACTAACAGCAGTGAACAACAATATACAGTATTAAAGTAATTGCCTGGTGCCCACTATGATGTCTAGAATACTAATTGCCTAAAAGAGGAATGGCAGGGTCTGCCACTAACAGCAGCCACATCAGGACAGAAGCAGCAGGTTGTGGATGACTCTACTGGGGACCAGGGCTGATGTCTCAGTCTACTCTAGGACACACAGAGACACCACGGTAATGATGTGAACACTGTGCTCTTTGTGTGAGTGTAGGGAAGATATGATAAAAGACTATGTAGGAAAACAAGGGAAAGACAGTGATAAAATTAGACAATTTGAATCTGAGGGTTAGAATATACTTCAGCAGTCACTCAGTCTAAATCCCTTATTTTCAGCTGAGGATGCTAGAAGTAAGAGAATAACGGGTTTTCATCTTTCATCTTTCCGTTTCATTAATCACCACCAAATTTATGTGAAACAAGTCAGTGTATAAAAGCTGTCTGTATTTCACCAACTAGACTAGTTAATAAGCAGTATTGAATTTCTACTAGGTCCTGTTATGCACCAGGCTTTGTTATAGGATACATTAGAGAATAAGTCAGATGAAAATTTTTGCTCTTGTGGAGCATTTATTTTATTGAGGAAACAGAGTGAACAAAAACGTGCTAAAATAAATTTTATAGCATGTTTGTAAGTGCTTTGGAAAAAAGCAGAGCAGAGTAATACAGATGGGAAATGTGAGTGTATTTTCTCCTGCTGTAATTTTAATGTGGGGAAGGAGACCTGTTAGCTCTCATTGAATAAATCCATGAAGGAAGTGAGGAGGAAGCCACGCAGTGACCTAGGAGAGCATTTCCAGCAGAGCCAACAGGTCTTTGAGTGGGAATTATTCAAGGAACAGAAGAGTCTGGGGCTGAAGAGGAATCAGCCAGTGGGAGCTGGTGGTGACAGGAGCCAAACTAAGCAGAGTTGGCAGGTCATGGCGCAAGGTACGATTTTACCCACAGGGAAATGGGGAGTTACTGGGGAGGGACATTGAGAAAGGAATGATTCATATGGATTATGTTTTAAATCATCACTCTAGCTACTGTGTTGATAGTAAACCATAGGGAATTAAGAGGAAAAATCGGCAAAAGTCAGGCAGCTGTTGAAATCTAACGATGATAGTGCAGACCAAGGGGGTAGCAGAGGAGGAGCTGAAACGTGAGCAAATTCTGAATGTATTTTGAAGGTACAACTGAAAAAAATCTGCTGACAAATTAAATGATGAATAAAATGAAGAATAAGAATAAAAGAATAATAAGAAGAAGGAATGAGAAGGAATGACTAAAGTTTTGACCTCAGCTCTTTATATTATAGACTGTACTACTTTTCAAGAAGATCTCTGTGTCAAATTAGCTTCCTCATCATAGATTTCCTTCCCTTATTGTAGCCTGGTCTTCCTAAAGCTCTAGAGCGAGGCTTGGTCTGACCATGATGAAGTTTCAGGAGCCTGGCCCATCTGTAACGCTTATGATTTTATGGGATTCTGTGACGGCTGGTCTATCTTTTTCCTATAGATGTGAATGTCTCAGATGGCAATCTCTCCACTTGCTTTACCCTTCCCACCCCAGCTGTTCCAGTTCTCATGAGACAATGGGATATGTCTCATTCTGTTGCATTGATTTCTAATTCTGTTTGGAGCGCTGCTTAGGATGGAGCTCGTGCTTCCTTCATTGGAGTATGATCAAAAGATATGTGTGAAAGTGCCACTTCTTAAAATTAAAATACTATTTGAGTATCTACCATTATTTTCTGGACTATGCACATGTCAATCAACAGATATTGTGGGGAATCTTCTGCCTTGGGACCTCACTGCATGCTAGTATTATACAGTCCCTGTCTTGAAGCACTTAAATGTCTGCACAGAAATAACAAAAAAGATCTTTAAAATAAAATACTGGATGGTATTCATCTTTGCTTAAGTCTGGCCAGTTACACCTGTCTCCGCAATGCCCCCCAAGAAATAGGCTCAGGCTGGGGGCAGCAAAAAGGCGGAGCAGAAAAAAAAAGGAAAAGATTATCAAAGACAAAACTTTTGGTCTGGAGAATAAGAAAGAAGCAAAGCATCAGAAATTTATCAAGGCTGTCACTCATCAAGTTAAATTTGGTGAGCAAAATCCATGTTAGGTAGCACAAAGTGAAGCTGAAAAGAAATTGAAGAAAGATGACAAGAAGAAAGAATTTCAAGAGCTAAATGAATTGTTGAAACCTGTAGTTGCTGCTCAAAAAATAAGCGAAGGTGCAGATCACAGATCTATGCTATGTGCATTCTACAAGCAAGGACAGTGTACTAAAGGAGATAAGTGTGACTTCTCTCATGACTTGGCTCTGGAGAGAAAATGTGAAAAACGAAGTGTTTACATTGATGCAAGACATCAAGAACTTGAAAAGGATACTTGGATAATTGGGATTTGAAAAAGCTGGAAGAAGTAGTGAACGAGAAGCATGGTGAGGTGGAAAAGAAAGCACGGTGAGGTGGAAAAGAAAAACCCAAAAACTCAAATAGTGTGCAAGCATTTCCTTGAAGCTATTGAAATAACAAGTATGGCTGGTTTTGGGTGTGCCCTGGAGCGGGTGATAATTGCATGTATCTCATGCACTACCTCCTGGATTTGTGTTGAAAAAAGATAAAAAGAAAGAGAAAGAAGATAAAATATCTAATTAGAAGATCTAATTGAGAGAGAGTGTTCTGCCCTAGGTCCAAATGTTACCAAAATCACTCTAGAATCTTTTCTTGCACGGAAGAAAAGGAAAAGACAAGAGAAGATTGATAAACTGAACAAGCTATGGAAAGAAGGAAAGCTGACTTCAAAGCAGGGAAAGCGCTTGTGATCAGTGGTCTCGAAGTATTTGAATTTCGTCCTGAACTGGTCAATGATGATGACGAAGAAGCCGATGATACCCGTTACGCTCAGGGAACAGGTGGTGATGAGGTTGATGATTCTGTGAGTGTAAATGACATAGATTGAAGCCTGTACAGCCCGAGAGATGTAGATGAGACGAGTATTACTGTAGCCAGTCTTGAAAGATCCAGCACATATGCTTCAGACAAAGATGAAAACAAATTAAGTGAAGCTTCTGGAGGTGGAGCTGAAAATGGTGAAAAAAGTGATTTGGAAGAGGACAACGAAGGAGAGGGACAGGAAAATGGAATCATTGATGCTGTTCCTGTTGATGAAAACCTTTTTACTGGGGAAGATTTGGATGAACTAGAAGAAGAATTAAATGCACTTGATTTAGAAGAATGACACCGAACAAGTCAACAAAAAAATTAAATCAGCTCAGCGTGAGGTGAAATTGGCTACATTAATTTTTTCCACGTAGAATTGACAGGATGTTTATTTCCCATGCTGATTCTGGAGGACTTACTCTCCTCCAAAGAAGGAATAATCTTCCTACGTTGTCTCTTCTGACTTTGGCAACATCTCATAGTAAGTTCAGGGTAGTTCATGATAAATTGAAAATAAAATGGTCATTACAGAAAATGATTGATTGTTGTAACTGTCCACTCAGGTAGGAAGTGTAACTGCTTTTCCAGCTTTTGGTTTTCATTGGGCAACATAAATTTAAAATATCCCTCATATAATGCAGTTTTTAATGAGTGGTTTCCTTTCCTTTGTATTTATATGTTTTAAAGACTGCCTAAAATATGAGCACTGTACTTCATAAAGGAAACTGCACATGCAGATTCAGTATTGTGCATCTTTGGACAACTAGATGGACATTTAAAATGGAACATCTTTAACGCGACAGGATCAGCGACAACGCCCTGTGTTCAACTGTTTAAAAGTTTTCCCTCTTGGAGGTGAACAAATCTAGACTAAACCAGAAGGCTCTGGAAGAACTTCTGAGTTTTTTGTTTTCTTGGTTCCATGTATCCAGCTACTTAGAAACAGTCCCATTGATTTCTGTTGCCCGAGTAGATTTCACTTGGTCTCTCAGCTGTCAACCCACTTCACTGTCCTGTGTCTTGCTGAGTGAATGTCTGACTGCAGCAGTGTCTGCAGAAGTGCGGCATCTGACTAGTTCCCGGGTCCCCGTGGGGTGGGGCGTGACCTGTCCCAGTGGGCTGATTCTCCTCCCCTGAGTCCACTAGTCACTCTTCATGAAGTGGTTTTGAATACACCTCCTCTGATTTGGTGAAATAACCACAAATATGCACTCTAAAAGAAAAACTAGAAATAATTCCAATTCTCAACTTGCTTTTTCTCCTCGAGGAAAAAAATTGTGTTCCGTAAAATGAATCTATCTCCTTGGACTGTTGTAAAGATGAATATTTTGTGTCTACTTATGGTTAAAGAGTTAAATCTAGCATTTCTCTACTGCTGTTAGGTAAAAAGGACTCGTTGAGGTCTGTGCTTGCTTTTATTCATCAATGGAATGGGATTCTGTATTGATGTTATTTTCCCACTTTCCAGGTGTCATGATTCCAGACTCCACAGATAATCAGTCCACATCCTATTTAAACTTCTGGTTAATTATATACTACTCAGGGAAAAATGAACAAAAATCATCTTTCTTCCCTCAATTGTATTTCTTGAAACAATAATAGTTAATTTGACATGTCTCAGCTGTAAAAAAAAAAAGTTTTCCCTCTTCTTCTTCTTTTTTTTTTGTCAATAAAGTTATAAATAAAAACCATCATAAAAAACAACAAAATAAAATACTATTCTCTTTTTTGCCCTTCTATCTTCATTATTTGAAAGGACAGACTCTGATTTGGTATTAATGTTAGTTGTTAACATTAATTTAATTTAAATGTTATTTGTTAATGTTTATTTGTAGTGACTATTCATCAGGCACAGGGCTCAAATTTATACAAGACTTTTTAAAAACTAAATCTTCATAGCAATATTTGAGGTGGCTTGATGAAACTGATTTTTACTGACCTTACATAAATATATAAAGGAACTCTGACACAGCCCATACAAAAGTTAGATTTGAGTTCTGCCTATCAGATGCATAATCCCAATATTTTACCACTGTTTATTCCTGACAGTCTGTCTGTACTCTCATAGCACAACTTGGCCACATTCATCTTCCATTCAAAGTAGATTTTTGCTCAGACCTAACTGTACCCCTGGAATAGGGACTTTCCATCTATGCTGTGGTTTCCTTCCAACCTGCACTAACTGTGGATTTATTCTCTCCATGGTTTTCTGGAGAAGAAATATTCAAAGGCCATGTCTGAAAAGCTGCCTTTCTGGGGACATTTAAAAAGGCTATAATATTGTTTAGCTAAATAAAATGTAGTTTTTTTTAGTTATATACAGTTAGATGAAATAAATTGTAGACAAATGGAAACATTTGATTCTTGGCTGATAGATTATATATTCTTAGCCTATATTGGATTTTTCCCATTGACGTAAATATAGCTGAAGAAGCAAGAGAGGAAAGTCAGAAGTGACAATCCTCTACTATTTTTTGTTTTTCTTTGGGGTGTGTGTGTGTGTGTGTATTGACAGTTGTGACCTCAAGTGGTGCAATGTTGAGTTTGCACAGGATCAAAGGGGACTTCTGGCTTTATTTTTTATTCTTTTCAAAGCCTGCCACAGCATTCATATAATGTCATCAATCAAATGAATTTTCTTTTGACAGTAATAGTATACTTGGTGATGCGGGAGCTCCGCTTTGCACCACTTTGGTCCCCAGCTCCTGTGACATGGCCTTCAATTTTGGGCCTCCCTCCCGCCCTTTGGGCAGTGCCTCAGTTACTGCGGCACTGGCGGGTGGGATTGGAGGATTTGGTACAACATCTATAACTGCAGATTCTGAATTCAGCTTTTCTGCCCCAGCTAACACAGGCACAACTGGACTCTTCTGTGGTACTCAGAACAAAGGTTTTAGATTTGGTACAGGTTTTGGTACAAAAGGAATTAGTACTGGTTTGGGAACCGGATTAGGATTTGGAGGAATTAACACAGAGTAGCCCCAACAACAGCAAACTAGCAGGAGGTTATAGTTGTATGCCCAATAATAAAGATGAAGATGGGCTAGTGGATTTAGTTTTCAACAAAAAGGAAACAGATATTCAAAGCTAACAACAGCAGTTGGTAGAATCACTGCACAAAGTTTTGGGAGGAAACCAGACCCTTACTGTAAATGTAGAGGGCATTAAAGCATCGCCAGATGATCAGACGGAAGTTGACATTTACATCATTGAGCGGTCTCCAAATGGTACATCAAAGAGTTCCAGCTACAACACTCTATGCCCATTTTGAATAAGCCAATATAAAAACACAATTGCAGCAACTTGGTGTAACACTTTCTGTGACTAGAACGGAATTTTATCCTGCACAGATTAAACAGCTTTTACAGAATCCTCCTGCTGATGTTGATCCTATTATTTAGGAACAAGCCAAGGTGGATAACCCTGATTCTGAAAAGTTAATTCCTGTACCAATGGTGGGTTTTAAAGAGCTGCTTTGAAGATTGAAGGTTCAAGATCAGATGAATAAGCAGCATCAGACCAGATTAGATATTTTATCTGAAGATATTAGTGAGCTACAAAAGAATGAAACTACAACTATGGCCAAAATTGCACAATACAGGGGAAAACTCATGGATCTTTCCCATAGAATCTTACAGGTCCTAATCAAACAGGAAATTCAAAGGAAAAGTGGTTATGCTATTCAGGCTGATGAAGAGCAGTTGCAGGTTCACCTACATACAATTCAGTGTGAACTAGATGCACCTACTCAGTTCAAGGGTCAACTAAATGAACTGATGTCCCAAATCAGGATGCAGAATCATTTTGGAGCAGTTAAATCTGAAGAAAGATATTGCATAGATACAGATCTTTTGCGAGAAATTAAGCAGCATTTGAAACAACAACAGGAAGGTCTTAGCCACTTGATTAGCATCATAAAAGATGACCTAGAATAATTAAGTTGGTAGAACATGGATTGAATGAAGCCATCCATGTCAGAGGTGGTGTCTTTGGTTGACAGTTCACAAACTTATGCTGGTGGTTCATGAAATACATCCTCTTAACTAACTTAATCTGGCCTTCGTTAAGAGAATGAGACTAACTGACCACGTGGAGAAAAAAGAAAGAAAATGATCCTGTCCTGGACTGGATTTTTGAGGTTACTGACAAATTGTTCATCAAATATAAAATAAAAGAACCACCTTACAACTTCAAAGATAACCTTCAAAAGATTTACCCCAAAAGCTATATTTACTTTAAAAAGAAAATTACTTAATTACCAAAAGTATATGCGTTACTGTATATTTTTTACAACAGTGTTTTCTTAACTATAATCAGTGTTTTAATACTTATTCTGCTTTCCATAGCAAATGAATATGTTTTCTTTGCACATGAACTGGGCTGTTGTGATTTGTACTTCAGAGTGTAAATGTACATCAGTTTTTATATTTGTGACTTCATCTGTGGGAGGAGTAAAGAAAAATCCAAAACTATTTAATGATTAATGTGGTTTTCTTTCTGTTCTATAAAGATTTGAAAATATATTTTTATATTATTTTACTTATTTGGAATTTACAGAACACACCTAAATAGGATATAATAAAATTACCATTTTTGCAAACTTTTTGTTTTTTAAACTGCTTTATTTCTAAAAAAGATTAAAGTTTAAAATAAATCCTTAATTTGTAATTTTATATAAAAATAATAGTATACTCAAGTATGATTAAAATATAAATACAACCTGTACTTTTGTTCAAATCAAGATTTTGCTGAGACAGGACATATGAAGCTGCCTATCTTTTTTTTGATTCTTAAGTTCACGTGATGCAATCTTATGCTGTTGCCTAAAAATATAAAACTGAAACCTCAAGTATAGAAGCTTTACCTTGTGATCACGGAGAGATATTTCTTCCTCACACTGCATTCTTGACTGAGTGACTAAAATTTATCATTGTCTTCTCTTATTTAACTCTGAGAATTTCTTTTGGTTCCAGCATCTTCATATCTGAGCCTACTGAAAGTTGCATGTTACTTACAAAAGTAGGTTTCCTCATATGCATTCTTTTTTTGTTTAAAGAGAGAGGGACAGAGAGAGAGAGAGAGAGAGAAACAATTTTTATTTAGTTTTTCATGTGGCTTTCATTGCCCCAAGACTTCGTTGTGTACGTGGTGCTGGGGTTTGAAGTCCTGTACTTGCGCATGCTGGGCAAGTGCTGTATCTGCTGAGCCATCGCTCCAGCCCCTCATGTGGATTCTTAATGATCTGAATTTTGATATGCTTATTCTTGGCTTTTAAATATGTGCACGTGTGCTCACATGTTTGAGTTTCTATGTTCCTTTGTTCATATTTCCTTGACTTTAGCAGTTAAGATTATTGTTGCTTTTTGTCAAGAACCCTATCCAATTCTCTCCCGTTTGCCCATCTGCTTTATAATCACTGGAGAATGTTTTCCTCTGATATAGGTCAGACCTCAATGACTAAAGAAAAGCTAGTTGATGACTACATTATAGGGATTTGTAAAATGTAAAAAAATTTGCCGTATGGGAGCAGTGATCAATATACTGCACCTGCTGTAAGAGCTCCACACCCACTGTGGTGACATTTTTTTTTTTTTTTTGATGATTCTGTTTGTGGCCACCAGGTGACAGTGGTTCTCTTTCCCTTTGTTGATTAGGCCTTTCCTTACAGCTAGGAAGTAAGTTTACATGAGAAGAGCTCATCTCTGATTGGTTGGCATGTAGACAGAAAACCCCTCTAGTTTACCATATCAAAAGAAGTAAGCTAGAAAGACTTTTTTGGCTACATAACTCTAGGCAGCATTTTGGGTATCAAGATAACATATCAGAATGCAGAAAATGCAGGGATCTTTGCTAATTTTATTTTGGCTTCATCTTGGCTGTGAGTTGGAAGGGTTCTTAGAGCTGGGAGCCCCGGAGGGTATTCAGTGAAATCCTATGGGACAGTTGAGGATGTAGTCCGGATTGATTTTGTTGGAGATTTAGGCACAAAATTATGAAAGGTCTATACCAAAGCTCCACGTTGCATCTGTTGTTGTCTTTCTAACAGGGGTGAAAGGAGGAAGCCAGGTGGATCAGAGTCCTAGCTCCCTAAGACCCCAGGAGAGAAATGTCACCTCCATGAATTGCACTCACTCAGTCAGTGGCTTCACCAGTCTGCAGTGGTACAGTCAGGATTCAGGGACAGGTCTCAGACACCTGTTTTCCATGTATTCAGCTGGAGATGTGAAGCAGAAGGGACGATTTCGAGCCACGTTACTGAAGGATGGAAGCAGCCTGTCCATCACAGCCGTGCAGCCTGAAGACTCGGCCACCTATTTCTGTGCTGTAGTCACACAGTGCTGCCCAGGCACCTGTGACCTATACCCAAATCTGCAGTTGGCAGGCACAACATGACAGAACCATCTGCAGCAGGGCTCTGTGCCTGGGTTCATGTGTAGAGTTGAAGGTTGGGCTGATAAGAGACAAATGCTGCTATTACAAGATCAGACTATCCCTCATACTTGCTAGGTGCCTCATCAGAGTACTTCAATCAAATTTTCCCTCTCTTCTACCAGATCTGTCAGAGCCTTGGTCAGCCTTCACATATGGAGGGCACATGTCACCTTTTGGATCTGGTGGAAACATCTCAAGAAAAATTTAGGACTGTTCTTCTACTTCTATAAAATCTGACAAAAGAACTATATGTGGGAGCATGAATCTGGCCAGGTTATGTATACCTAGCGGCAGGCATTGTGTTATCTTTTGGTGTATAAAATGTTCTATGATTGGAATAAACCTAATTATTAGCTATTTATTAAAAAAAGTATCAAAGATCTGTAAGTGTTACACACTGCTTGTGTTCCCAAAGAGCTGAGACTGGTAGGAATGATAGACTGGTAGGAATGGTATGTGAAAAATGCTGTAGCAGCAATTTCTATTCACTCATACAGTGAACAAATAGCTAGCAGCTTCTAAAATGTGCCAGCAACCCCCCCCATTTTTATTGGTTCTTTTTAGATGTACATTGTAATAGGATATACAATGACATAATTATGAAAAAATGGAGTATAACCTGTTCTAGTGCAGTCCCCAATATTTCCCCTTCCCCTGCCTATTCTTTTGCCTCTACTGATATTTCTGTTATTTACTAATAGTTTTTTAAAATTATTGTCTTGTTAGTGTACATGTTGATGAGATTCACTATGGTACGTTCACATATGAACACAAGAAAGTTGTCGGATTCATTCCACGGATTTTCCCTATCTTATCCCTCCTCCCTCTCTTCTCTTCCCCTTTGTCTGTTCATCGGCTCTTTTCCTTATTTTGGATTAGCTTCCACATATCAGAGAGAACACTCAACTTTCGACTTTTTGGGCCTGGCTTATTTCACTTAGAATGATAGCTCGGAGTTCCAACCATTTGCTGGCAAATGTCATAAAGTCATTCTTCCTTAGGGTTGAGTAATACTCCAGTGTGTACATATACCACATTTTCTTTATCCATTCATCTGTTGCAGGGAAGCTTGGTTAGCTCCATAGCTTGGCTATTGTGAATTGTGCTGCTATAAACACAGATGTGACTACATCACTATAGTGTGCTGATTTTGGTTCCTTTGGATATATACCAAGGAACGGGTTAGCTGGGTCAAATGGTGGTTCCATTCCTAGCTTTTTGAGGAATCTCTGTATTGCTTTCCAGAGTGGTTGTACCAATTTTCAGTCCTACTAACAATGCATAAGTGTACCCTTTTCCCTACAGCCTCACCAACATTTATTGTTGTTCGTATTCTTGATAGCTGCCATTTTGACTGGAATGAGATGAAATCTCAGTGTAGTTTTAATTTGTATTTCTCTAATTGCTAGAGATGTTGAACTTTTTTCATATATTTTTGACCGTTTGCATTTCTTCTTTTGAAAAGTGTTTGTATAGTTCTTTTGCCCATTTATTGATTGGGTTATTTGTGTTTTGTTTTTAAGTTTCTTGAGTTCTTTGTATATCCTGGATATTAATGTCCTATCTGAGGTGCAGGTGGCAAAGATTTTCTCCCATTCTGTAGCTTCTTTCTTTGTGTTCTTGATTGTTTCCTTTCTTTTTTTATTAGAAGTGTATAGAGATACAATTGAGGGGGAAACATTATCAAACCAACAGTAATCAATGTATATATACTTTGTTATCCAGGGGTTATGCCAAAACATGGATGATCACCTTGGATTTCACCTGTTGCAGTTTCCCCCAGAAGAATTATTTCCCATTTTCACCAGTTTGGTGGCTCTGTGTCTTGGTTCTCAAAATGATATAGCTCTAGTCATTTCCCCCCTTGTTCCCAGCCTAGTTCTTGGGCAAGAGAAAGCTTGAGCATAATGTAATTTATTCCTTGTCTATCCATCTTTCAACACATACTTGCTGATTGCCCACCTGCGGACACACACCAGAGTGTGATCCCAGACCGTCTACTGGCTCTTGCCTGTCCCAGGAATAGGAAACAAGTCAATTTTCAGGCCACAGGTTTGTGTGTTCTTGCTCACTTTCATCTCTTCCTGTTTCTCTCTTATCTTTCTTTTCCTTTCTCCTTCTGTCTTGACCATCATCTTTTTCTCTGTCTCTCCAACTTTTTCCTTCTGCCTCTAAACCTACTTTATTAGTTCCATGAAATATGAATGGCTTTCCTGTGTTATCACCTTCTCTAGTGCTTGCATGGGCAAAACAGATGTCCAGAGATGGGTGTGCAAAAAGAAGCATCTTTTTAATTATGCCACAATTTGTGTCACAACAGTTTTGTGAGGGTAGGGAGTTCGCTCTCAAAACCATGTCCCATTTTAGGCTCTTTTAAACAGAACTTGTCATTATGACCGATATTCAAAATATTTTTGTGTTGCATATACACATGTTAAGCATAAAGCTCCTATACTTATTCAGTAATGTGCACTTAATGGAGAACAAAAAGGAATTAATAAGTTATTTCTTTCAAGAAGCCATGCAGTTAACAGGAATGAACACTGAAGTGCTAGGATAAATTGATGATACAGTTAATAAAGCTTAATTTGCTTTCCTTTTGGGGGATTAAACTCACTATGAAAAAGTTCTTTTAATGTACAGTGCTATATCTGTGCCTGAATGCTCCAGTATCTCACAGAACTGCAACCAAGTGCAATTATAAGTAATACAGAGAAGTCCACCATCCAACCAATGGATAATACTTTCAAAGATATTCAACCTGTTTACCCTTCGCAGTATTTGAAGTTATTCACATTATCACATTCATTGCAGTGCTTGTTACTATATAACCAGTTGTTTTGGTTAAAATGATAGGAAGATAATTCCTTGTGCTCTACATAAAATAACAGTGTTAAAGTTTAAAGGCAATTACTGAAAGGCTGCTTAAATGAATGTCTCCTTAATTCATTGTGTAGGAAGGGTCCAGTGGAAAAAGAAACAAAAAACAAGACCTAATGCTATTCTAATGGTCCGAGTGGGAGAAAACTCCTTACAATCTGGATGGGATGTGATAGTCATTTTATAATAGCTTTCGTTCAAGTGAAACTCCCATATTGCCTCCCAATTTCTCTCCAAGCGTCAATCAGTCCTTAACATCATCCAAGTCATTTTCTTGCCACTTATGGCTAGTACCTGTGAATTTCTTTTAATGGCATGTTTAAATCTTTAAATCCTCTTGCTTTTTAAGAGTGTACTTTCAGGAGCTCAGAATACAAATACCAGGTCCCCTTTCTTAGACTCTTATTTCATATGTGGCATTGTACAAAGCATATTGGCAATCATTCAGAAGTAGTGACTTCATAAAAGTTGGGTGGGAGGACTCTACAGTAACACCAATGTCACCCACCAAGATGTCAGATGCCATAGTTCCCACAACTTTGACTGTGGTGGTGGCCTGGGCTCCAACTCTAAAAGTGCCTTTAATGACGTTTGGTTCTGTTTAGTTGGGTGAGCGTGATGTTACTGGCCTGGGGGGCTTCTGCCATACTTCTCAAATCATCCCTCTTAGAGTCACCATAAACTTGCAAGAAGAGAAATAGGTCCTGACTCCCTACATTTAAGTGAGAACTTTGCTATATTATTATTATATTTTATTTTAAAATGTTACTATTTCCATTCAATATGTATTTTCTAGGTTCAGAAAGTTAAAGGACAAAAATTGTGTTTGTAAGGTGATCAGTGTTTGTAACAGCATTCTGATTCTCATAGTAGAGATATATGCCTAACAGCGTATTGTGGATTACATAATTATATCAACATAAAACCATGAGAAAATTAGATCAGCTTTATTTTCCTTATTATGGATATTGGAAGACAGACTCACGAGCATTACAGCTTACCTTAGATCACATATCTAGAACATGAAAGGTCTACTCTATACTCAGGTATTCTGACTCCTGCTTGTGGGCCATGGCACTTCAGCTAATCACATTATCTCAGCCTTACTAAAATCCTAGGGCAGAAAAAACCAATGCCAAATCATTGTTTAGGAATTCAATAACTTTCATTACTGTATTTATTTAATACTAAGAGTTACATAATTCTTAATTTTTTGTGTCACAGGGGATCAAACCAGGGTCCCCATTCATGCCAGGCAACTGCTCTATCACTGAGTTACATCCTCATATATTTTTCAATTTTATTCAATATATATGTAATACAATGTTTGCTTTTTTCTTTGAAAAGATTTTATTAATTTGTGTCTCTCATAATTGATATCTTAAATGTGAAGCAACATGGCATTATAACTAATGGAATTTCCTCACCTCCAACATTTATTTAAGAAAAAAATTTTAAACACCTGCTAGGTTTCTGACTGTTTCAGGTGAGGGAATAGCACAGGGGGAAATAAATTTGTTTCTGCCATTCAACAAAATATGTTTAGTGACTAAACATGTGTTGCTATTCCTCTGAGTTTATCCTAGAACTTGCTTATCTGATTCTTCAGTGTATCATAGGTGACCAAAAATGGGTAAATGAGAAAAAGTAAAAGTAAATTCTTCTTAGAAATGTTGTGGCACGGAATTTACAAGTAAGACAATGTGCAAGATAAAAATGAGCTTGTGAAAAATACTAACTATTCTTTAGAATTTCGATGGATTATCAGACAGCTAACAGGTGTCTTACAGCAAAAAGCCAGAGGTGGAGAAGCAGCACTGAGAGCAAGTCAGCAATCCACTGTGTTTCCACTCTTGCTCACAAGGGGGCGCATTCTCTCTCTCTCTCTCTCTCTCTCTCTCTCTCTCTCTCTCTCTCACACACACACACACACACACACACACACACACACACACACACACTTCCTGTTTCCCTTCTGAGCTCAGATGCTTTCTCTCACTGGGACCTGAACCTTTCCTTACACTGAGTAGTTAAGATCCAAGGACTGCAGAGGCTATGAAAATGAACTGCGCCCCAGGACCAGTAATTGTGCTAGTCTTCATGTTTGGTAAGGAAAATGGCACACAGAGCTTAGAGTTTTTGGTTCCATAATGCTGATGCAATTTTTAACCACATTTTCTTAAAAGGAGAACCCAGACCATGACCATGGTAACTTGCACTGAGTTGTGATCATTTTTCTTCTTAGGAGGAAACAACGGAGACTTGGTGACCCAGACAAAAGGCCAAGTGACCCTCTCTGAAGGGACTTCCCTGACTGTGAACTGTTCCTATGAAACCTCATTCTACCCTATCCTATTCTGGTATGTTCAATACCCTGGAGAGGGTCCACAGCTCCTCCTCAAAGCCTCGAAGCCCAACGAGAAGGGCAGCAACAAAGGTTTTGAAGCCACATATAATAAAGAAATAACCTCCTTCCACTTGGAGAAGGCCGCGGTCCAAGAGTCAGACTCGGCCGTGTACTACTGTGCGCTGGGTGACACAGTGGCAGAAACTGCAGGGGGAGCTGAGCGCACACTCTGAGTCTCAACCAAGGGCCTGGCTGCTGAGTCTGCCTCCAGATCTCTCTGGTTTAGGGAACAGAAGCTAGTTTACTGTTGAAGGCACCTGTCAGGCACTGCTATGGTGTAAAATTCATCCAAACAACCCTAAGAACACAGCAGGAGAACAAGAAATGAATTTGTCTCATGTGAGATACTTCAGAGGGGAGAGCGAACATAGCCTGTCACCATAGTTCTTCAACCACTCCTGAAACTCGTGATTTTAAATGCATAAAACCTCAGGATGAGTGAAATGGTGTGTATGTTCTTTCTTGTGTATATTTTGTCCCGGAACTTTACTCTGGTCATCCAGAGAAATACTGTGTGTTGAGACAGGTTATGGTTCCTGAGAGTGCAAGTGTTTAATGTCTCCCTGAGAAGCTGTTGATTTCTGAGGGAAGCTTTGGCCCAAGAAATATTAAATTCTTTCTTTTTCTTTTTTTGTAAGAGAGAGGGACAGAGAGAGAGAGAGAGAGAGAGAGAGAGAATCAATTTTTATTTAGTTTTTCATGTGACTTTTGTTGCTCTGAGACTTTGTTGTGTACGTGGTGCTGGGGTTCAAACTCACGTACTTGAGCATGCCAGGCAAGCGCTGTAACCACTAAGCCACTGCTCCAGCCCCAGAAATAGTAAATTCTTTAAAAAAAATTTTATTCAGAAACTTATTTGTTGAACAATCAAACAAGCTTCTAATGAAGTAATATATATATATATATATATATATATATAAAAATTCTGAAAATTAGATTTATCCCCAAGAGTCCCCCCCCCCAATTACCCACCCTTATCCCCCCACCACTTCTGCCCAATACATCTCTACAAATGTCTTAGGTTGTATGACATTACAACTTATCCAGATTTAAAACATGATAATAGACCTCCTTTCTCAATGGCCAGGGTCTAGTTCCAGCCTCCACAGATGAATGAAGACATTCCACCCTTGGTTCTCTGGGTTATGCTGATTTCACTCAGCAAAATTTCTTCCATACCCATCCATTTACCTTCAAAGGCTTCAATATTGTTGTTTCTAATTGCTGAGTAGAACTCCATGGTATATATGTACCACAGTTTTTGGATCCATTTATCCAGTGAGGGACATCTGGGTTGTTTCCATAAGGTAGCTATTGTAAATTGAGCTGCTATGAACATCAATTTTGCTGTCACTGTAGTGTGCTGAATCTAAATCCCCTGGAAAAATACCCAAGAGAGGAATAGCAGGATCATATGGTGGGCTCATCCCTAGTTTTTTGAGGATTCTCCACACTGCTTTCCAGAGGGGCTGGACCAGTCTGAAGTTCCACCAACAGTGTGCTAGTGTGTCTATCTCTCCACAATCCCTCCAGCATCTATTATTGCTTATTTTCTTCATTTTTGCTAATCTGACTGGCATGAGGTGATATCTTAATATAGTTTTAATTTGCATTTTTCTGATTACTAGTGATTTAGAGCACTTTCTCATGTATTCATTGGCTTGATCAATGTCCTCTGTTGAGAAGTTTCTATTTAGCTCTTTGGCCCATTTATTGATCAGGTTGTTTGTGTTTTTGTAGTTGAGATTTTTGAGGATTTTGTAGATTCTGGCTATGAGGCCCCTGTCAGAGGAATCACAGCCCATGATTCTCTCCAGTTCTGTAGGAAACCTGTTGACTCTTTTGATCATTTCCTTGGCAGTGAAAAGCTTTTTAGCTTTGTGGCATCCCAATCACTGATTTTTGACTTTCCTTCTTTCACTTTAGGAGACATGTCGAGACAGTCTTTGCCTACTCCCAAATGCTGAAGTGTTGAACCTAATTTGTCTTCCACCAGTTGCAAGGCAGATGGTTTGATTCCTAGCTCCTTGATCCACTTTGATTTGATTCTTGTGCAAGGAGAAAGTTATGGGTCTAATTTCAACTTTCTGCAAGTGGTTGTCCAGTTTGTCCAGCACCACTTGTTGAAAAGGCTTTCTCTCCTCCATTAAATATTTTGTCCCCCTTTGTCAAAAATCAGATGTTTAAAGATTTGAGGGTTTGTTTCAGGGTCTTCTATTCTATTCCATTGGTCTTCTTTCCTATCTTGATAACAGTACCATGCTATCTTTGTTACTACAGCTCTATTGTATAGTTTTAGATCTGGAATGACAAAACCACCTGTTTCATCTTTCTTGCTTAGTAGTGTTTTGGCAATTCTTGGTTTCTTATTGTTCCAAATGAATTTGAGAATTACTTTTTCTATGTCTGTAAAGAACAACATAAGTGTCTTTACAGGGATAGCATTAAATCTATATAAAGCTTTCAGTAGAATGGACATTTTTATTACATTAATTCTGCCAAACCAAGAGCATGGAACATCTTCCCATCTTCTTAGGTCATCTTGGATTTTATTCTTCAATGTCCAATAACTTTCATTGTAGAGATCTTTGATTTCCCTTGTTAGGTTAATTCCCAAGTATTTTATTCTTTTAGAGGATATTTTGAATGGGACTGATTTCCTAATTTCTTCATTTGTCCTATTATTATTAGTGTATAGAAAAGCTATTTATTGATGGGTGTTGATCTTGTAGCCTGCCACTTTGCTAAATCTGTTTATAAGTTCAAGCAGTTTACTGATGGAGTTTTTTGGATCTTCCAGATACAGGATCATGTCATCAGCAAAAAGGGAGAGTTTGACTTCCTCTCTTCCTATTTTTATCCCTTTGATTTCTTTCTCTTGCCTAATTGCTCCAGCTAGGATCTCAAGAACAATATTGAATAAAAGTGGTGAGAGCGGACAGCCTTGACTTGTTCCTGATTTTAGTGGAAATGCTTTCAGCTTTTCTCCATTCAATATTATACTAGCTGAGGTTTTAGCATTTACAGCCTTTATATAGTTCAGAAATGTTCCTTTGATCTCTATCTTCTCAAGAGTTTTGAGCATAATAGGGTGCTGGATTTTATCCAAGGGATTTTCCACATCCATTGAGATGATCACATGGTTTTTGTCCTTGATTCTGTTTAAGTGGTGAATTTCTTTAGTTGTTTTGTGTATGTTGAACCAGCCCTGCATACCTGCAATGAAGCCCACTTGATCAGATGGATTATCTTCTTGCTAAGTTTTTGAATATGGTTTGCTAGGACTTTATTAAGGATTTTTTCGTCCAGGTTCATCAGGGATATTGGCCGGCAGTTTTCTTTTTTTGATGTATCCTTGTCATGTTTTGGTATCAGAGTTATGGTTGCTTCATAAAAAGTGGATGGGAGAGTTCCCTCCTGTGGGGCACTGTACTGAAGCCGAACGCTGCACTGGAAGCCATGACACTTCTTCTCCGCTCCAATTTCGCGTGCTGAGCACAAAGGGCGCGAACCTGATGCCTGCTTCCTCTTCCTCTTCTCTAAACTGCCTTTCCCGATAGCGATAGTTGACGAAGTTGACGCGGCCATTCCTCGTTGGACAGGACAGGCCAACCTGTCATTCTACTATTGGTTCCTTGGCTGTCTCCCCTCCCTATAAAAATCCATGTGCCTTGGTAATAAAGGGATTTTGAGCTGCCACCAACTCCGTGTCACTGACTCATTTCTCCGGCCAAGCGGAGGGGGCTCCTACCGAAGGGAGTCCAGAGAGAGCCCGGTCACCACACTCACCCTCCTGCTCGGCTCTGGGGATGGTTCGGCTGGTCCAAGCCATCCCACCCGCCCTTGGGGACGCCCGAGGTGCTACACCTCCTTTTCAATTTCTTGAAATAACTTAATAAGGAGAGGTATTAGTTCCTCCTCAAAAGTGTGGTAAAAATCAGCAGGGAAGCCATCAGGTCCTCAGAAATAGTAAATTCTTAAAGAAAAAAAGAAACATAAGTAAAGAAAGAGTAAAAAGAAACAGAACATGAATACTTCTTAGTTTTTTTGGGAATTTTCATGCATGTGTCCAGTTGGGGTTCCTCATGACCCAAAACTGTGTTTTAGAAATTAAAAAACAGGAAAATTTACTAATTGACTAATTAATTATTTTGATTATATAATAAGGCTGTTAAAGATGAGTGTAGTAGTGCACTCTGTAATTCCAGTGACTCTGGAGGCTGAGGCAGGAAGATTGCACACCCAAGGCCAGCCTAAGCAACTTGACAAGGTCCTAAGCAAATTAGTGAGACCATGTCTCAAAATAAAAAGTAAAAAGAAGGGCTGGGGATGTGACTCAGTGGTGAAGCACCCCTTGGTTTAATCACTGGTACAAAAAAAATCTATTAAAGCAGTTTTATTTAAAATTTAAAAAGTAGCACTCTTTTTTTATTTTAAAAAAAGTGTGAAAGAGAGAAACAACTTTATTTAGTTTTCATCTGGCCTTTTTTGCTCCAACACTTATTTGTTTATGTGGTGCTGGGATTTGAACTCGGGTTCTTGTGCATGCCAGGCAAGCACCATAACCATTGAGCTACTGCTCCAGCCCAAAAGTAGCACTCTTCAAAGAAAAGAAATAAAATATATCCATGTAGGTTGACTAATTTGAAAACTCTACATATGAGTTATTATAACAGTATAAAATATACTGGTACATATTAAACTGACTTGTGAGTCACATGTGTCTGTACATGACACTGGTACTTTTTCTGAAGAATGTTTTTTTTTTCCCAAAATGAGAATAATTTTTCAGTTTTCAAATGTATTGATCAAAATCTTATGCAAAGTTACACTTTAAATTTCTTGCAATGGTTAATAAACCTAAAATCTGGTCACCTTCCATTGACTCTTCCCTTTAGATGACAGCACTTAAAATGGAATTAATACTTAATAGTTAGTTAGGCACCTGCTAAGATCAAATTCTAGTAAATGGAGGATATTCTCAACTGTTTTTTTCTCTCTCTGTGTGTGTGATCTATTTGATGGATTTTTTGGTAGAGAATTAATATCTGTCTGTCTCTGTCGGTGGCATTGAAATGAGTACCTCAGCCCCCAAACTTTCATATTAAAGGTATCTTTTTAATTGTACAAGGTGATTTTTATTGTACAAAATTCATCAGATAGTTGTCTTTTTTATTCTAATTGTTTCATCAAATTTAAACGCTGTGCAGTCACAATATGTGGTATAACAGAGTACACATTACTCATACATACACATTTATCTAATTAGAAATAGAAGTGATTATAAAATATTACTTCCACAGGTCAACAAATTTTAAAACTACCATGGGAGGACAGAGTCAGAAATTACAGACTCAATTTTAGACATGGTAATTATGAGTTGTCTACTAGGCATCGAAGTGGAATTGTTGAGTGTATGGGGCAAACATACAAGAGTTCAGAATCCATGAGGGATGTTTAGTCTGAAGATAAACATTGTGTACACATGAGCAGATGGTTGGTTTTTGCCACCTTTGTACTGGATGAGAGCACTGAGGGAGTTGAGATTGTGCTCTGGAGCACCAAACCTTAGGATGCCAGGGGTGTGAATACAAACCATGCACTAACAAAAGAGGACAGAGAGGAGAGGGGAGATTCAGGAGAGGATGTTGCTCTGGGAACCAAGCAAAAATGTGAGTCAGCATGATGGCATCAAGTGTGCCAATTGCTGTTGACAGGCCAAAAGAGAAAAACTGCAAATTAATTGGGCATTTGAGAAGGCGTACGTGGCACTGACAAGAGAGGAGGTCTAATAATAACTTTGAGGTGAGTTTAAGAGGTAAAAGAGGCTAGGAATTAGATTCGGTGGTATAAAAAACCATGGCTAGGAGTTATGGAGATGTAGGAAAAGGAAAAGAGGGACAAATGGATATCCACTTTTAGAAGAAAAAGGTTGGCTCTTCTTTACGCTATACATAAACGAAGTCTAAGTGGATCCTAGATTGAAAATGTAACAACTAAGGTTATAGAACACTTATAAGAGAACATAGGAGTAAATCTGCATGACAACAGGTTGAGTAAATGTTTGTAAGAGAAGACATCAAGGCACAAGCAGCAAAATAAAAGTAGATCATTGGTCTATATAACTATGAAAAATGTTTATGTTTCAAAGTCCATCATAAAGAAAGTGATTAAAACATGACAAATGATATGAATAGCCATTTTTCTGAAGAAGACATACAAATGGCCAATAAGCACATGAAAATATGCACAATATGATTATCTTTAGGAAAATAAAACAAAAATAAAAATTAAAAGTACAAGTTGGGTGTGGTGGCACACACCTGTAATCCCAGAGACTTGGGAGGCTGATGCAGGAGGATTGCAAATTCAAGGCCAACTTCAGCAACTTAGGGAGACCCTGTCTCAAAATAAAAAATAAAAAAGGGTACTGGAATGGTGGCCCAGCTGTTTGGAGTGCTTGACTGGCATGTGTGGGGACTCAGGTTTGGACCCCAGCACCACATGTATGACTGAGTGTTGGATAAACTAGGCTTCAATTTTTCTGTTATTAGTGTTTTTAAAATTTTAATTGTACAAGCTTACGGGATACAGTGTGATAATTTGACACATGTATACAGAATGTAATGATCTGATCAGCATATGTAAGATTTCCATTTCCTTAAACTTTTAATGTTTTGGTATTGCTTGGTATTATTATTTAGATAGGAGGTGTCAAGCCTGGTGTGGTGGTTCAGTGGTTACAGTGCTTGCCTGGCGTGTGTGAGGACCCAGGCTCAAATCCCAGCACACATATACAACTAAGTGTCGAAGACTGGATGAAGAACTAGATAAAATTGATTCTCTCTCTCTCTCTCTCACTGTCTCTCTCTTTTCCTCTTAAAAATAGTTATGAGGTATACCCCAAAAGCTTATGTGTGAGACAAAGCAAGAATGTTTAGAGATAGAATGATCAGGTTACAAAAGGTTTAACCTAATTAGTGCATTAATCCCCTGATAGGGATTAATTTGGTGGAAACTATAGGCAGATTGGGTGTGGCTGGAGGAGGTGAGTCCCTGAAGGCACGACTTTGGAGTTTATATTTTGTCCTTGTTGAACAGAGCACGCGCTCTCTCTCTCTCTCCTGATGAATTTAGAAGACTTTTAAGGAGGAACTAATACCAATGTTCTTAAAAATATTCCATAAAATAGAAAGAGAAAGAAAGCCAGTATTATCCTGCTTCCAAAATCTGATAAGGACATAACAGTGAAAGAAAACTACAAACCAATATCTTTGTTGAACGTAGATGCAAAAATTCTCAGAAAATACTTGCAAAATGAATTCAACAACACCTTAAACAATCATACACCACCATCAAGCCAGTTTCATTCCAGGGATGCCAAGATGATTCAACATAACAAAGTCAATAAACGTAACACAGCACATAAGTAGAATCAAGGATAAAATTCACATTATCACCTCAATAGATGCACAAAAACACTTTTGATAAAATTCAACTTCCATTCATGATAAAAGTCCTGAAGAAACTTGGTATAGAAGGATCATTTTAACACAATAAAGACTTGTATATGTCAAACCCATAACCAACATCATACAGAATGGGGAAGAACTGAAAGGATTTCTTCTAAAATAAGGAATGAGAAAAAGTTGCTCCCTTTCACCACTCCTATTTACTAAGGTATTTGGAGTTTTAACTAGAGCAATCAGGCCAGAGAAAAAATAAAAGGGATACAAATAGAAAAGGAAGAAGTTAAATTACTTCTATTTGCAGATGATATGATTCTACTTATAGAAAAATTTAAAGACTCTACCAAATAATTCTTAGAACTCAAATACAGCAAAGTAGCAAGATAAAAAAACCAACCTACAAAAATCAGTAGCTTATCTGTACACCAATAATAAACTTGCTCAGAGAAAAATCAGGAAAACAATTCCACTCACAATTAGACTCCAAAACACAAAACAGATCAGAACAAAAGTCCTAAAAATAAACCTAATCAAGGAGATGAAGGAGTTGAAAGATCTGTACAATGAAAATTATAAAACATTGAAGACTTGGAGAATTATTATTGTTAAAATGATCATGTTAATAGAAGTGATCTACTATTTCAATTTAAAACCCATTGAAATACTAATGACATTCTTCACTAAACTAGAAAAAGCAATCCTAGCATTCATATGGAAGCACAGAAGACTGAATCATAAGTGAAAAGATCAGTGCTGGAGGCATCAAAGTAACTGATTTCGAAGTATACTCCAGAGTCATGGTAACAAAAACACTATGGAATTGGTGTAAAAACAGACATAGAGCAATGAGAACCCAGAAATAAACTCATACATCTATAGACAACTGATTCTCAACAAAAGTGACAAAAACACACATTGGCAAAAAGCCGCTTCAACAAATGGTGCTGGAAAAACTGGGTACCCACATGTAGAATGAGACTAGATTCCCCATCACTCTGTCTACAAAAATAAACTCAAAATTGATTAGATACCTTAATGTAAGAACCTTTGAAACTCCTGGAGGAAAACATAGGGGCAACACTTAAAAATTTAGGGACTGGCAACAATTTCCTGAATAGGACTCTGATAATTCATGAAATAAAAGCAAGAATTGACAAATGGGATTGCATCCAACCAAAAAGCTTCTGAACAGCAAAGGGAACAATCAACAGAATGAAGAGACAATGTATGGAATGGGAAAAATATTTGATAAATTCTTTTGGTAGAGAATTAACATCTGAAATATATAAAGAACCCTAAAAAGTCATCAATAACAGAACAAGTAATCCAATCAATAAATGGACAAATGATCTGAACAGATATTTATCAAAAGAAGAGGTACAAATGCCCAATAAATATATGATGCGTATTTTTCATTCTTGTTGGTTCTTTTTAGTTACACAAGATAATATAATATACAATGACATAATTGTAAAAGCATGGCCTATACCTTGTTCTAATTCAGTCCCTGGTATTTCCCCTTCCTCTTCCTTCCTCTAACTCCTTGTTCTCTTCCCTCTACTCTACTGATCTTTCTGTTATTTCCTAATAGTTTGTTATTTTTAAAAAATTAGTGTCATTGATGTACATAATGGTGAGATTCACTGTGGTATATTCACATGTGTACCTAGGAAAGTTGGGTCTAATTCACTCCATGAACTTTCTCTGTCCCATCCTTCCTCTCCCTTTCATTCACCTTTGTCTATTACTCTGATCTTTTTCTTACTATGGATTAGCTTCTGCATATTAGAGAAAGCATTTGACTTTTGACTTTTTTGAGACTGACTCATTTCACTTAGCATGATAGCCTCCAATTCTATCCATTTAGCAGCAAATGCCAAAAAAGTCACTGAAAAAAACATCTTTAGCCATCAGGGAAATGCAAATCAAAACTACATTGAGATTCAACCTTATCTCAGTCAGAGTAGATATTATCAAACATAACAAAACACAACAAACACCACCACCACTACTACAAATGCTGGGAAGGATGAGAGAGAAAGGAACTTTTCTGTGTTGTAGGTGGGAATGTAAAGTACTACAACCACTATGGAAAACAGTATGGAAGTCCCTCAAAAAAGTAAAAATATGATCCAGTTACCCATCTCCTGGGTATATACCCAAATAAAATGAAGTCAGTACACAGAAGAGATACCTTCATCCCTATCTTTATTGTGGTACTACTCACAGTAGCCAAGTTATGGAATCAGCATAGGTCCCCATCAGCAGAAGAATGGGTAAAGAAAATATGGTATGTACATAATAGAATTTTTTTCAGCCTTAAAGAAGAATGGTGTCATGTTATTTGCAGGAAAATGGATGTAACTGGAGATCATCATGTTAAGTGAAGTAAGTCGGACACTGAGATACTTTTAAGAAAGGGGAAGGTGAGGGGCGGGGCTGGAGCACTGGCTCAGCTCTTACAGCACTTGTCTAGCATAAGCAAGTACGCAAGTTCAAACCCCAGCACCACGTATACAATATACAATGAAGTCTCGGAGCAACAAAGGCTACATGAAAAACTAAATAAAATTGTTTCTAGCTTTCTCTTTCTCTCACTGTCCCTCTCTCTTAAAAAAAAAAGGCAGAGAGGGGACTTGGGGGGTTGGGTAGAGAGGAGGGCAAGAAAAGGTAGCAGACAGGAAAGATAGTGTTAAATCACGTGGAAACATCCAGTGAAACCCAGTAATTTGTACAATTAATGTGATTTAACGTCTAAAGCGGTACACATTTTCTATTGTATCATCTATTTGGTGTATGACTGTAAATCTTGGTAAAGCACCTGGATGCATCACCTCCAAATTGAGAAGTTGAAGAAAGAGTTATAATAATGAGTGATAAAAGGGCCAGAATTATAAAGAAAGTCAGTGGGGATTTTAGTCTATATGTAGTGTTTCATTACTTTCAATAATTCACATATTCATGAATTTTTAATATTATTAAGTAACAAAAGTCATAAAAGCCATCATAAAGATGAATCCATATTCTTTTCTACTTTTATCTGAAAAAGAGGGTAAGAAGAAAATGTCCATCTTTTTCACAAGGTTTTGTCCAACCACCCCACGCATAAGTGCTTCTCCTGCCTCTGGGGTCATATGGCTTCAGATTGTGCTCCAATCAGGGACCTACACTTTGATTTCATTACAGATATGTGGTTTTTTTTTTTTGTCTTCTCTAATACAGTATAAATTCGGGTCTCTTTCCCTTTTAAATATTCTTACTATCCACTCCCAGCATAATTTCAACAAATGTTTAATGACTTATTTTGAAACTAAATTAGAGAAATCAAATAAATAGCACAAGATTAGAATTACCAACTTATTTAAAAAATTTAAAATTTACAATAATGAAGTTATGGAATGGATAAAGAAAATGTGGTATTATACAAGTGGAAATTTATTCAGTCATAGAGAAAATATTGGATTGAGTGAAATAAGCCAGACATAGAAAGTCAAGGGTCATATATTTTCTCTCTTATGTGGAAACTAGAGAGAAAAAGATAAAAAAGGTGACTTCATGAAATCAGCAGGGAGAACAGTAGAGTTGAGGAAAGGAATGTGGGGGTGGGGGAGGAGGGAAAAAGAAGGTACTGGGGTATGAAATTGATCAAATCATTATGTGCATGTATGATAAGAATGTTACAGTGAATGCCACTATTATAAATACTCAATACACAAATAAAAAATTGGACATGACATTACACAGTGCATCATTTAAATCAATCTGTTCTTTAGCCAATTCTAAGTCAAACTGGGCTTCTCCATTACCCTGATTAATAGATTATGCAGCAACACAGCCCTCACAAGGGTCTTAACATGATTAGAAAAAGCCCAGTGTGAAAAATCCAACCATCTCATTTCCCATATGCACTCGGAAGGTTCAGTACAGTAATGTGTTGCATAATGACATTTTGGTCAATGACAGATTGGATACACTACAGGGGTCCCATAAGATTATAAGGAACTGAAAACTCATTATTGTTTAGTGATGTTGCAGCTGTCACAATGTCATAGAGTGACACATTACTCACTTGTTTGTAGTGACACTGGTGTAAACGAACCTATTGTGCAGCCAGCTGTCTAAAAGGTATAGCGCATAATACTTGATTATGATAATAAATAATTATATAAATGGTTTATGTAAAAACACAAATTTTATTTCCATGAAATGACATTTTTAAAGTGGTTTGTTTTTATCCCATGGACTCTAGATGGTCATTTTGTTTTCTGACCATCTGCATTTCCTGCACCAGGAAATAAGCAGTGAGTGGGGCTGGCTTGTGTGACTACTGAGGACCTGGGTGGTGTTCTGGGCCTTTGTTGATGGTTTCAGTCCACCAGGAGGCACTCCAGGTCACATCACAAATGACTTACTCGAAGATCCCAGAGGGCTGAACAATTGGGAGAGGAGAGCAGAGAATGCGAGCCAGATTGGAGGCAGGGCAAGGAGTGTTGGTGTAAGTTCATCTCAGGTCTTCAACTCTTCCTTTCCACATGAAACCCCAGAAGGCTGGAGCCTGTCTCTGTATTCATTGGAGCCCTTGTGTCTGCAGTTCCATTGGGAGGATGATTTTCTGAGCAGACATCAGGGAATTAGAATTTTACTGGGTGTTGTGAGCATAGAAGCTTGATAGAAAACATCTCCATCACCCACTTTCATTAGAAATATTTATGAATATAAAATATGAATAAAATTCCCCAAATTCACTGATCTAGAAATTATTCTCCCCCACCCCCATACCAGGAGTGGTATGGGTATTGAATTGAACCCAGGGATCTTTAACCACTGGACATTGCCAGCACTTTTTATTTTTTCATGTTGTGATATGGTCTTACTAAGCTGCTGAGGGTCTCCCTCACTAAGTTGCTGAGGCTTTGAACTTGAGATCCTCTTGCCTTAGCCTTCTGAGCTGCTGGTATTACAGGTGTGTGCCACTGTGCCTGGCTGATCTAGAAATTATTCTAACAAACCTGGTATTCAGTCTGTTCATGTATCTTCTTTGGGAGTAGAAGGAACAAGAATAAATAGATGAGAAAAAATAGGAAAAAACAAAGAACAAAAACAGAAAAAGAAAAGAAAAAGGATGCTATTTAATTTGGCCAGCTATGTGTGTCCTGATCACAGTTAACTATGTGGACCTGCAGAGTGTAGGGAAGGGTTGGGCAGAAGGAGAGGGTAGCGAGTAAAACATCATGCACATAATCTCTTTTTATTTTAATTAACCAAACTCTTGTTGGAAATGATTCCTATGTAGATCATAATCTTTTGATTTCAAGAAATTGTGATTATTACTTAATACACACTTCATATTACCAAATAGTTTACCTTTATTAGAATTTTCGTATAATTTATTTCTCAAGTCCATGTCACACTGTGTAACTTGGGGAATGGGCTTACTCTTCCTGTGATTCTTTAAGGCTCTGCCTCACCCAGTTGTGAAAATGCTCCCTCCCTGAGATATCATCCTCTTTCCTCAGACACTCTTCTACAAACTTCTTTTCCAAAAACTTCTATAATAAAAAAATCCCTTTTATCTTCCCTCCACCCCCTGCACTGTGCTCACACATTCTGGAGCCACCACTGCAGGTCCCTGGGCCCCTGTGGGTGGAGTTTCCTGGGAGGAAGAAGGACAGAGCCAGAGTGACTGGTGCTCAGTGAGGCAGGTGGAGCTGCTGCCTGGAAGAGCAAGCTTGTCTCAGCCAAGACCTGACAGCTGCAGAGCAGGGGAGAAGGCCCCCAGCCACCAGCCAGCAGCCATGGAGAGGAGACTGGGGGCTGTGCTGGGGCTTCTGTGGGTGCAGGTTTGCTGTGAGTCGGGTTCTTCCCAGATGGGCTGGAGGGACTGGCAGGGCTGATAGTGGAGGGGGTAGAGGGAGAGCTGGCACAAAGCCCCTTCCCTGTCCTCATCCTCAGGGTGTCCCTGGGAGATTCCACAGGTTTGGAAACTGCTCTTGGCTCTGCAGTGACATCATCTGTGTTTGCTTTTCTCTTTCCAAGCAGGGGTGAGAGGGCAGCAGGTGGAGCAGAGTCCTTCAGCCCTGAGTGTCCAGGAGGGAACCAGCCCTACTCTGAGGTGCAACTTTTCCACTACCATGAGGAGCGTACAGTGGTTTCGACAGAACCCTGGGGGCAGCCTCATCAGTCTCTTTTACGTAGCTTCAGGGACAAAGCAGGAGCGAAGGCTCAACACAACAATGAATTTTCAGGAGCGCTATAGCACCCTGCAGGTCCTGATCTCACGGCTGGAAGACTCAGGCACCTACCTCTGTGCAGCAGAGGCACAGTGCCCCCACAGGACCTGCAGCCTGTCACGAAACTGCAGCTGCACCTGCAGCCACAGCTTATGCCTCAGGGAGGACTTGCAGAGCAGCGTCTGCACAGCTTTGGTGTCCTGACTCACATCACAGCACTGTCATCTTTGCTAGCAGGAAACGTCTCAGAACTCACTGCACTTGGATTAGACCCTTTTCTTGCCAGAAACCCTTTGCAGGAAAAAAGTTCTAATAAGGAACCACTGGAGTAACCGATAAAGACTCCAGGGTCCAAAGTACTGTTAAAACAGATCCCCTGGCAGAGTTTATAAATGCCATCTAAATTACAGTGATGAAAAAGACTTGAAAAACTAGATGATCAACAAAATTCAAAAGAGATGTCCCAGTGCATTCTGGCTAATTGCAAATTGTTCAGTTACCAGGAGAAAATGTGTAATCTCTCTCTCACTCTCTTTCCCTCATCTCTCCTATTTCTGTATATATGTATATTTATACTTAATGTTGGTATTCAGATTTTCCACTCCTGGAGCCCATAAAAATATAATTTAAAACTCCTTTCTGTCTTCCAGTGTTACACACTCTATCTAGGTTGTTAGATATGTTACATATATGACCTCGGTACTGACCATACTTCTTTGCTTTGCACACAAACCAGGCAGAGCAGAAGTGATTTGCCTGAGTTCCATGGTTACTAACTGGCAAAGCTGGGTTGGGATTCCCACTCAGAAAGTCTGGCTACAGAGCGTGTAATCTGAGCTAGCCAGTGTACAAGACTAAAAACTGTAAGTGATATCTATTCATAAAATTTTGCAATGTGTTCACATACACCATGGATGAAAATATCAATTTAATAATCCTTTCTGCATAGCAGCCTTTAAGGAAGAACTCATTAAACCTTTCCTTTTGTTATATTTTGAAGGAATCTTTGATTAATGATTTCTTTTACAAAGAAAGAATCAACTTTATTTAGTTTCTCATCTGGCCTTTGTTTCTCTGACACTTAGCTGTGAATGTGGTGCTGGGGTTTGAACCCAGGTCCTTGCACATGTTCAGCAAGCACTCCAACCACTGAGCCACTGCAGGGTCTGGGAAAGTGAGCAGAAATCTTCCAGAACTACCCTCAAAGCAACTTCTATCTGCTGTAGTCACATATTAAGACTTTTCACAAGCCAACCAAAAGTTTAAACCTGCATGTGGATGAGTTATAGTGGGAATCTAATTTCCACCTTGTTGTCTTTTATGTTAACGTAAGGGATCATCGAGGAAGCAGCTGGACCCTGAGATTAAGGTGAAGACACATGGGCAACTCCAGTAAAGTTGGGAGTAGGACTACTCCTTGTGATCTGCAAGGTTTCACAGGACCTTGACTCGTAAGGGGTCTGGAGCTTGATTTAAACTTCTGTTATTGTCCTGAAATTCTTTTTTAGGGCTGAGGACCAAACTCAGGGCTTTGCGCATGCTAGGCAAGTGCTCTGCCACTGAACTAAGTCCCCAACCCCTGAAATTCTTAATAATTTTGTCTTTGAAATTTTGTTTTGTAAATTTCTATTAAGAGAATGGAGCATATACATGAGCAGAGGAGATACACTGGGCTTTAGGACAGCAGTACATGGAGGCTAAGATTCACGGGCCCAGTTGTTCTGCCCACTCCAAGTTCAGGTGCCTGCTAGGGGCTCTCTGGTGCTCTGCAGGCTCTCAAAGTATATGATACTAAACATTCTTAATAAATTATTACAAATGAAAGCATATAAATGGACATTGCAATACAGCATTTAGAAGAGTTGTTAGAATCCTTGGAAAAGTTTAGAAACTCTAGTTTTGCAAATCAATGCCGCATTTCATAATGAATATCCACAGGCTTAAAAAGAGAAATTAAATGTAATGATAGCTCCTTGATAAAGAATGACATTTTCTCAATTGATGCAGAGAAGGCCTTTGATAAAATCCAACATCCATTTATGCTCAAAACTCTGGAGAATACAGAGATCAAAAGAAATTACCTCAGTCTTGTAAGAGCCATTTATGATAGGCCCTCAACCAACATTAAACTAAATAGAGAAAAAGTGAAAGCATTTCCACTAAACTTGGGAACAAGACAAGGTTGTCCACTCTCACCACTTTTATTTAATATAGTCATTGAAACCCTAGCCAGAGCTATCAGACAAGAAAAGGAAATTAAAGGGATACGAATAGGAAAAAAGGAGGTGAAACTATATTTATTGGCTGACAATATGATACTATATCTAAAAGACCCAAAAAGTTCCATCAGAAGACTTCTAGAGCTCATAAATGGATTTAGCAAAATGGCAGGATACAAGATCAATACCCATAAATCAATAGCTTTCCTATACTTTAACAGTAATTCGGTCAAAGAAGAAATCAGGAAATCTATCTCGTTCACAATAACCTCAAAAAGAATAAAATACTTGGAAATTAATCTAACAGAAGAAGTAAAATATCTCTACGATGAAAACTATAGAACACTGAAGGAAGAAATTGAATAAGAACTGAGCAAATGGAAAGACATTCCATGTGCTTGGTTAGGCAGAATCAATATAATTAAAATGGCCATTCTGCCAAAAGTGCTGTACAGATTCAAAGCAATCCCATCAAGAGTTCAATGTCATTCTTCACACATAAAGAAAAACCAATTCTCAAATTCATTTGGAACAATAAGAAACCCAGAATAGCCAAAGCATTATTAAAAAAAAAAGCAAAACTGAACCAAAACAAAAGAAATAAAACAAAACAAAAAAACAATGAAGCAGGAGGTATCACAATACCTGACCCAAACTTGAGTTATAGTAACAACAACAGCATGATACTGGTACTACAAAAGGCATGAAGACCAATGGAATAGAATAGAAAACACTGAGTCAAACCTACAAATCTTTAACCGTCTGATATTTGACAAAGGAAGTAAAAAGATAGCTCAGAGGAAAGAGCCTGTTCAACAAATGGTGTAGAACAAACTGCACAGCTATATGCAGAAAACATGAAATTAGATCCTTATATCTCACCTTGCACAAAATCAAATTGAAAGAGATCAAAGATTTAAGAATTAAGCCAGCAACATTACATAAAACTGTTAGAAGGAAAAATAGGACCAATACTCCATCATATTGGTGTAGGCACTGACTTCTTCAACAAGACTCCCATAGCAAAAGAATTAAAGCCAAGAATCAAATAATGGGATGCCATTAAACTAAGAAGCTTCTGCACAGCTAAGGAATTAGTTAATAGCTTCATATGGGAACCTATAGAATGGGAGAAACTCATGGCCTGCTACACCTCTGACAGGGAGCTAATATCCAGAATATACAAAGAACTCAAAAATCAATGCTAAAACCACAAACATGCCAATCAATAAATGGGCCATGGAACTAAACAGAAATTTCTCAACAGAGGAAGTTAAAAAAGCCAGTGAAGTGTTCTTCATCACTAGCAATCAGAGAAATGCAAATCAAAACAACATTAAAATTTCACCTCACTCCAGTCAGAATAGCAAAGATGAAGAATACAAACAATAACAGAGGTTGGAGGGTTGTGGGAAGAAAGGAACACTAATACACTGTTGGTGGGACTGCAGATTGGTATAGCCACCCTGGAAAGCAGTATGGAGACCCCTCAAACAATTAGCTCTGTTACCTGCAGTAGCTGGCAGTTCAAATCTCAGTCCAGTTTTCTTGTTTGTTTTTGTAGTACTGGGATTTAACCCATTGAGCTACACTCCCAGCCCTTTACTTTTTTTATTTTGAGATAGGTTCTCATTAAGTTGCCCAGGCTGGTCTTAAACATTTGATCCTCCACTCCTCCAGCCTCCTGAAATGGGATTACAGGCATGTACTACTGCACCTGGCTTCGATCCAGTTCTTTTGTTTTTAGTTGAGGTCTTTGAATTCTACTCTGTGTATGCATGGTTCATGGGTCAGTCAGAGTCTTGGGCAGAGTTTGCACACACAACCTGGGACTCTCCTCTGGCTCTTATATTTCCTGCTTCCCATTATCCATGACTGCTCTGGGTTCTGTCCTCTGGTTCTTCAGGACAGAAAGCCTAGGATTTGGTTTTTAGTTTGAACTTTAGCTACTCTCAGACCTGAGATAATTCAAAAAATGAGTAATTATCCATGCCAGTCCCTTCTTCCTGTGGTTCGACTATAACCTTACAAATTTATAGGACTGAAGGATTTTATGAATGTTTTGAGGAAAGCACTTTGTAGTAGAAATTGAGAGAAAAATTATTGTTCCAAGCAGCAGAAAATCATGCCAGGACAGTTGGCTCATGATTTGGAGGAAAGTACAGGGAAAATATATTAGTTATTGAAGTCAAGGTCATATCAAGTGTCTTGATCATAGAAAGATCAAAAGCACGTGAAGAATGAGCTTATATTTTTTTGAATCTGTAGCCTAATGTTTTTGAAAATCTCTTTCTTTCAGGACTTTGCAGAATACAAGTCACACAGTGATAGAAAATTTCTTAAGTTATGTCAGATTTCTCATTGCAAATCACCCAATCTATATGTCAAAGTATTTCTTAAGGTTGTTGTCCGGTCCCAGCCAGCAGGAACCGGAGAGCTCTCAATCGGCGGTTGACTGGGAATGAAGTAGACCCACTGGTCCTGAGTTCTCCAACACTTCATTTCCTCCCTCTCTCTGGAGGCCAAGCGCTTTATTTTTCCCTCTCACTAGAGGCTTTTACATCTTTCTTTTTTTTTTTTTTTTTGACAGAGAAAGAGAAACAACTTTATTTAGTTTTTCACATGGCCTTAGTTGCTCCAACACTAAGTTGTGTACATGGTGCTGGGGTTTGAACCCGGGTCCTCGTGCTTGCCAGGCAAGCGCCAAAACCGCTGAGCCACAGCTCCAGCCCATACATCTTTCTCTTTTAGAGTCAAGGCTTTTACATCTCCTCATTCAAGTCCCTGCTTCTACTGCCAAGGATTTTCTTCTTCTCTCCTTACTAGTTTCCCTGTTTCTGCCACCTGCTTTTCTTCTTCTTCTCTTGCTAGTTTCCCTGTTTCTGCTGCCTGCATGGGAGTGTCTCCTCTCACTAGAGCCATCTATCTCTCTGTCTCCGTATGCCCAGTATTTATTTGTTGCAACAACCAATAGGGACACAGTGCAAACATATTCAACCAATTGTAACAAATGAGTGGCCAAATAGCTTAGTCATGTGGTCAGGCAACTTGCTAATTACTAGGGAAGATACAAGCCAGCTGAGCCTCTTACAGAGTTATTTACCACCAATTCTTTTACAAGCCAGCTGGGCCTCTTACAGAGTTGTTTACCACTAATTCTTTTCTCTGGCATCTGGCCAGGTGTCATGTTGGCCTCAGTCTCCAACAGGTTGTAATATTAATAACTTTAGAGCTTGTCTCCCTGATCTTTTATCATTGAGATTTGATCTTTAGTTTTTGTGATATTTGCTGAGCGAAGGCATCATCGTTTGATTGTTAATACTGTCCATTGTTTGTGAGCAGCAAGTCATGGTCAAGACCAGAGTTGGAGGAGCTGATTCTGAGATAACATGCATTTCAGTATGAACTGCATATTTCAATATGTAATGAAATATCTATTGATCTTCTCTCTTACTCTGATCCTTGGCTTACACGTTTCTTTAAGGAAAAGTTTGTGTTTGAAACATACAAATCTCAATGGTAGATTTAGTTGAAAAGGGAAGTATTATTTTTTGTTTGTGAACCTGAATCATGGTGCTTCCTTGATTTCAAACATGTAAACTGTGGCCATCGATGCATAAACATCAACAGCATCTAACGCTTTCCAATTTATTAATAAGGACTAAGTATTGTGGACAAATATCAACCTTGACATGTACATACTTACTGTGCATTTAATCTCTGATTGGAGACTTACTGTATTAGACCTATTGCTGCTTTCTTATGTCTGAGTCTCCTAGAGACTGAGAAATCATTTAACCTTAGAGTTCAGTAGTTAGAGATTCGACCACAAGGTGGCAGTCTACTCCAGCTGGTGAAGAATAGGAGGGTTCTTTGCTGTGGATTCTGAATGAATAGGCTTAGAGCAGAAGCAGAGCCTTTTTCTTATTGGCTGGGTAGAAAAAGAGAGAAGCCACTATAATTGTTAGAGGAAAAAAGGGGCAACCTGATAACAGAAGTAGCTCTCCTGGCTACAGATATCAAGTCTATGATCTATTGGGAAGAACAATGAAGACATTGATTCATGTTTTTATATTTTTGTGGCTGCAGCTGAGCTGTGAGTTGAGGATTGGGGGGTAATAGAGTATACTGCTGGATGTTCTACTGATGTCCAGGGAGAAGACTGGCTTTATTCAGATCTCCTCTACTTAACTGTAGAAAAAGATTCTAGAGAGTAATGACCTGACAACCTTCTCATTTTTTTCTTTCTTTCCCAGGGGTGAGCCGAGGAGAGAAGGTGGAGCAGCGTCCTTCTACCTTGAGTGTCCAGGAGGGAGGCAGTGCTGTTATCAACTGTACTTATTCAGACAGTGGCTCATACTACTTTCCTTGGTATAAACACGAAGCTGGAAAAGGTCCCTAGCACATTATAGACATTCATTCAAATAAGAACAGAAATGAAATCCAAAGATTCATCGTTGTGTTGTATGAGACAGCCAAACACTTCTCCCTGATCATCACAGCCACCCAGACTGGAGACTCAGCTGTCTACTTCTGTGCACGATGCTTCCCTGACACCTGCAGGCTGTACTTGAACCTGCCAGTTGGCTGAACCCACTTAGTTTCTTTTTTGCAGAGATCATCCATCATTTTCCATATTTTTTTTTGCAAGTGGAAACTAGCATATAGAGATTCAACGCATATAATAAGTACAATGGGTTCAAGACCCAGAAAGAGCCAGAACATTTTGTGAGCTGATTGTTGCTTGACAGCTTATTATTTTTTCCAATTTATTTTTTAGTGTACATATTTGAAGTGCATAACATGGTGTTTTGATTTGCATATGCATAGTGTAAATGAGCATTCCAGATGAAGGAAGCAAGGTCTGGGGCAGAAGGGGCACAGATCTTCATGCCTTCTCCAGGCTCCCCAAATCCAGGCAACCTCACATGTTCACAATAATGGGGTTTTTCCCAGAAAACTAATGGTGCTTTGTCTTGCAATCCAGGCTTTAAAGATGAATTAACATTTGCTATTCAGACTCCTGTCATATAAATATCCTCTTAGTATCAGTATCAGAATCCCTGTCAGACATGGGCTTCTGATTCTTTAGAAAATTGTATTTGTTATTTTTCTCAGTATGATTTACTATTTGTCAAACATAGAAAATATGTAAAATATAAAAATATGAAGCTGGTTATTCTGTACACAAAAAAGGCTGTTGATAATATTTGATCAAAGGTTACAGTGCTGTAGATAGGTAAGGTCATCAAGTCTGGAGATCTAAAATAAAATGTAAGGTCTATAGTTAATAAAATTATACTGTGTTTAGATTTCAGCTAAGTAGATTTTTAGCTATTGTCAGTTGTACAGAAAACTACATAAGATGATAGCTATATTAATCTGCTTCACTATATAACTGCTTTACTACCTTTATGTATCCTATGTCATCCTGTTGTACATCTTGCATATGCACTGCAAAATTAATTTAAAATTTATTTTTCTACAAATAGTCTTTCTTGATAAAGTTCTTTTGTTTTAAGATGATTAAATTTATTCCTAGACATTTAGTATTTTTAGACAGTTTTTATTGCTAACTTATCATTCATTCTTTCTGGTATATATGAGAATTTTTTAATATATATGTATATTAACTACCTACTAGTAGATTACAGAGAGAATTTAGATTAATGGTCGATGTACAGGCAGCTTGCTACAAATCTCTGTCTTATCTTCTAGTTTGCCTGAATTAAACATTTTCACAGGTTTCTCTTTTATAAAGTTTTATCCTTTAGTGTTGTTCATAAATCAATGGAAATAAGGAAGTATATAAATAATTTTTCCCTGAAATAGAGAAGTGTATAAATAATTATTTCCCTAATTTTCTGGTCAAGCGAATTTCTTTTTGAATCTTTTAGATTATAATTTTTAGATTAAGATATATTACACATATAAAATTCTCCATTGTTAAAGGTAGCATTCAGTGGGTTTTAGTCTATTCACAGAGTTGTGCAACTATCAATACTATCTAGTTCCAGGACTTTTTCGCGCTTCCATCCCTAAGTCCTGGAAAACCTTAATCTGACCTTTTTTAATTGTCTCTTTTTCAGGATGTCATGAGAATGGAACCAAAGAATATATAACCTTTTGAGAAGTCAGAATCCTGGTTAGAGGAAGCTAATGCCATAGGGTACACATGAGACCCCCAATCTCTACTAATCTCAGTTGTTCCTACTCCTGGATATTTCAAACTTTTATGCCACTTTATTTAAAAATCATAATTTCAAGGGTTTCTATTTCTTTGGAAGTCTGATTTCTAGTTCTACCAAAAAACAAACAAACAAACAAAAACCCTCAGAAACACAAAAGCATTATGGCAGTTAGTAATAGAGAGGTTCAGTTGTGGGATATGCCAGTCACATCATCAGGGTGAGTCATGCTCTCTCTGTAAGTTTAATTGTAACAGCTTTATCCTAATTTTTTATCAATAGATACTTTTCTAATACTTTAAACCTAACTTTATTGATCAAGATTCACTTTGGTTATACAAATTGAGGCTGGATTATTACTTGAATTTTCCAAGAAGTGGCATTGAATGACACATTCGATTGTTCTTCAGATTATTGCACTAGCAATAGCTTTGTAGAGCTGAACTATATCGCTGGTGTGACTACTGCCTCAGGTATGGCCTATACCTAATCAGGTTATTTTATTAATAAGAGAACAAAGTGTGATAAATTAGAATTATATAACACTCTACCATTAAATGAGAAAATATTACAACAAGGATATAAGATAAAATACTGTTCAGAAGAATATGACAATCAATTGGTGGCTCCTATCTGCTAGAGATTTCTGCTACGTTGTGCTAGGGCATGTGTGTCAAGGACCTTGGGTCAGTGCTTATCCTCTGTGGACTGTCTGCTTATGGACACTCTCTGCAGAAGTTTAGTTAAGATCTTTAATGTGAGTTACTTTTTAATTCTTGTCATTTAAGTATGAATGTTGTCATACTAGTTGTTAAATGCAATCGAGGATCAATTCCTTGTACTTTATCCCCTTAACTGGTGGTAAATAGTTTCTCATAAGGCCATTTCCACAAGATCAGAGGCAGAATTTCTCTGGTATTGTTTTCCGAATACCAACGTCATGTGAGTTTAGGTCACATGATGATTAATTAAATGAGAGGCCAGAAAAGGCAAACTGTTGGCATGTTAGTTAAAAAAACTAAGTTTTTCGAGTTTATTGAGTTAAGCTTAGAAAAGTGCGGAATATGTATGCTTTGGAAGTTGCATGTGCCTAGCAGTGACCAGTTCACAGCAAGACAATATATGACTCTTTGTGGGGGAAGAATGCAGGCCCAGGAGGGCTAAGGTTACCATGCCTTCCATAAACCACAGAGCTTTAAGCATATCTGATACAGCATTTAATGGACAGATGAATGGAACAGACCCTTTTCAACAGAAGAAATAGGAACAGTCAATAATTATATGAGAAAATATACACAATTTTAACTACTAGGGAAATGCAGTTCAAAAGTACATTGACATTCCAGCTCAACCCAGTCAGGATGGCAATCGTCTAGAACACACACACACACAAAATCCTAGTGGCTCAGGAGGCTGAGGAAGAAGGATAGCAAATTCAAAGCTAGCCTCAGAAACTTAGTGAGGTTCTAAGCACATTAGTAAGAACTTGTTTCAAAAAACCAAAACAACAACAACAACAAAAGCGTTGGGCGCAGTGGATCTGGCTCACAGGTAAAGTGCCCTTGGGTTCAATCCCTAATAGAAGAAAAAAAAAAAAAAAAGAAAGAAAAGAATCAAAAGCCGTAAAAAAAAAAATTAGTACAACTGATATGGGAATCAGTATGGAGATTTTTCAAGAAACTGAAAATGGAACTAGTCCAGTACACCATTCCTGGGTATATACTGAAAGACCTAAAGTCAGAATACTACACAGATATCTGCATATGCACCACAATTCACAATAGCCAAGTTATGGAATCAGTCTAGGTGCTCATCAATGGATAAATGGATAAAGAAAATGTAGTCTATATACACAGTGGAGTTTTACTCAGCCACAAAATAACAAGATCATGTCATCTGCAGAAAAATGAATGAAACTGGAGACCATAATGTTAAATGAAATAAGCGAGACTTAAAAAAAAGTACTACAAGTTTTTTCTTATGTGGAATCTAGAAAAAAAAAAGAGAGATGAAAGCAACAGAGAGACTTAGAGAAGAGAAAGAGGATCAGGGGCAAGGGAAGTGTAAGGAAGAATGATAGTGGGTGGATACCGTCAAACTATGCTTTTATGCTTATAAGATATGCCAAAATGAAACTCATTATTCTGCACAATCAAAATACACTAAAAGATGTCCAATATTGTATTAATTTCAGTTTTAACAATCCATTTACTATTTCCAAATTTTCAGAGGATAGAGAGGTGATCAAAAAGGTGAAGTTTCCAAGTGAGGACACAGCCTTACACAACTGTCACAGAAAAATGTTCTTTGTATAAATGGAAGTGCCACAGGCAGGGAACACAAAATCAAATTGATTTTTGTCTATCATGAGTGCTGTGGCTTTCTGATGGGAGAGCTCTTCAACTCGTGTAGAAAATAAAAACACTATACTAATAAGCCAGACAGAGGATGCAATTTTATAAAATCCTTGAGGAGATATTCAAATGGTCCCATAAGAAGTTTTTTGCTAATGTGCCATCTTTACAGATTTTATTGATTTTCTTGGCCCAGGAAAGTCATAAAGTGGCTATGTCCTCTGCTATGCTAGCAAAGTTTGCCTACAAGTGTTCATGTTGCCTACAAGTGTTTCAATCAGTATGTCCCTTCTATGATGAATTGTCTGTGGGGACTTCAGCAAATAGTCACTGGAGATCATTTGGCTTTTCTAGGTGACCTTTCTGACTTTGACAATATTTTGTCCTCATTGATCAAACTAATCAATCTTTTGCTTCTTTTTACAAACTTGGGCTCAAATTTTCTGCATCTAAGGTTGAATTATGGATCTATCCCATTAATTTTTCTTTATATTCTGTAAGGTATCCTTGCAAAAGGACGTTAGTGAGAAAGGCACGTTTAATTATGACTGATCATCTGCATCTTCTGAAGTATTTCTTATACTGTGGTGACTCTGTCTTCACAATAAAATTTCTTTCAAGTTTTATGAAGACATGAAATAATTCATGCACTTGATTTTCATTTTAAATTGGTAAGCATGAGGTACATAAGGTTAAGAAAAGGTTATGAATATTAAGAAACAAATACTATGTCTTCATATTTGGATATTTTGAACTATATTAAAATATACTATCATATTATCTTTTGTATTTTGACATGTCCAAGAAGGAGCCACAAGTGCAGTTACATGAATGAATTTTGCTTCTGTTCACGTATTAGATTTTATTATTGAGACTTGAGTTGTTATTGTGTAACTTGCCTGGCATGATCCCTTTTCAAAATTTGTCACAAGTTTATCTTGTGACATCTATTGTGGAAATGGTTACTTCTTGAGTGACAGAAGTACAGTGAGATTCCCTTGAGTGACAAATGTAATGGAGTTGAATACTATGAAAAGTTAATTATATCTCATAATTATTCAACCATCTGGCAGAAAAATATTGGGTGTTTGAAGAGAGCAGAACAGTCATACTGTATGTGGTATCAGATTTAACAGAAATTCCAGAGCAAGATCTGAAGGTGCTTTAACCCATCTAGAAGAGACTGAAATCATTTTGAAGAGAAGATAAGCTGCGTCTACTGTATCAAGAGGTGAGTTATGACAGACAGTGGGTCTTTGTTTGCCATGTCATTACATAATATCTCTAGGGAATGGCCTTATCTTGTTTTTTGGAATTACCTGTTTAATTATTATTTCTTTCTCCTTTTTAAATGGTGTATTATAGTTGTACATATTGATAGGATTTGTTGTTACATATTCATACATGCATACAATAAAACAATATAATTTGACCAATATCACTCCCCAGTACTTAATCCCTTCCTCCCCTCTTCCCACCTCCTGCCCTTTCCTCTACTGATTTCTCTTTGATATTCACAGGATCCTGGCCCCTCTACCTTTAGTTTCCTTTTTCCTCTCTAATGAGAGAAAACACGTGACCCTTGTCTTTGAGTCTGGCTTATTTCACTTAACATAATATTCTTAAGTTCTACCTATTTTGTTGCAAATGACATAATTTCATTTTTCTTTATGGCTGAGTAAAAATCCATTATGTACATATATGTTATTTTCCTTTTCCATTCATCTGTTCAAGTCCATTCGAAGGGATTTGAACCCACTCCTGAGAATTCAAAATTCTCTGTGCTACCAACTACACTGCATCCTACTAGTATGGAAACCTAGGAAGATTCCACAATTTGGCTGTTGTGAATTGTGCTGCTATAAACATGGGTATGCATGGATCACTATTAATAGGATGACTTTAACTCTCTAGGGTAAATACTGAGTAGTTGGGAGAGCTGGCTCAAATGATGGTTCTAGGCCTAGTTTTTTGAGGAAACTCCATACTGATTACCACAGTGGCTGTAGCAATTTACAATCCCATCATCATAGTGAAAAGTGTTCCTTTTTTCTCTACATCTCTCCAGCATTTATTATTGTTTGTAATCTTGATGATTGCAATTCTGACTGATGTGAGATGAAATTTCTGTGTAGTCGGATTTGCATTTCCCTAATTGCTAATGATGAACATTTTTCAACTTTTGTATTTCTTCTTTTGAGATGGATCTGTTTAGTTCCTCTGCCCATTTATTAATTGGGGTATTAGTTTTTTTTTTGGTGTAGAATTTTTTGAGTAAAACAATTCTAGATATTAATCCTCTGCCAGAAAAGCAGCTAGCAAAGATTTTTCTCCCATTCTGAGGTTTCTCTTCACATTCCTAATTACTTCCTTTTCTGTACAGAAGCTTTTTAATTTAATGTTGTCCCGTTTGTTAACTCTTGGCATTATTTCCTGAACTTCAAGGGCTCCATTGAGAAAATTGTTGCTTATGCCTAAAAGCTGGAGTGTTGGCCCTGTGTCTTCTTCTAGGAGTTGCATAATTTCTTGCTTAATTCTGAGGTCTTTGATCCATTTTGAGTTGATTTTTGTAGAGGGAAATAGAGAAGGATCTAGTTTTATTCTTCTACATATGGATTTACAGTTTTCCAAGTACCATTTGTTAAAAAGGCTGTCTTTTCTCTAGTGTATGTTTTTGGTACCTTTTCAAGGATCAGTTGATGGTAGATGTGTGGGTTTGTCTGTGTCTTCTATTATGTACCATTGGTCTATGTATCCGTTTTTATGCTAGTACCATGCAGTTTTTGTTAGTATAGCTCTGTGGCATCATTTGAAATCAGATATTGTGATGCTTCCAGCATTGCTTTTTTGATTTAGAATTTGGCTATTCTATTTTTTTCCACAAACTTTAGGACTGTTTTTTTCTAGTCTTATGAAGAATGTTGTGGTATTTTGGAGGGGATTGAATTGAATTTGTAATTGCTTCTTAGCAATAAGTGGAATAGCCTTATCCTCAATGTCCACACACATAAAAAGGGTTTATTACAATCACTGTTGCTATGATCAACTGTCTCGGGGACTTGTCTGGGTTCCCCTGGGAATAGTTTTTCTCAGAGCTGGCCACACAGAACACAACAGCTTGCTGTGGGTCATCTAAGTTCAGGCAAAGGGGAGAAATACGATTTCAAAGGTTCAATACTTAATGCCCTGTAAGAGGTGCTTGAGATCACCTCTTAGATACTGCTGAAGAACTGAGGCGGGAAACCAGGGTACTCAAGGCAAGACTGCACAAGAGTGCCAGTGACACTCTGCAGCTTTTTTATTTCTTGTGATAGTTTACAATTTAGCTGTGATAGTTTACAGTTCAGCAAGCAAAAATACACCTTAAAATTATTTGCAATGAGTACTTTGTTTATGATAGCCACTCTATGTAATGCCATTATCTTCTCCAGATGTCCTGCATTTCTACTTTTATGTCCTTCACTTAATCATAAACTCCAAGTTGTTTAACATTGTTATCTTTCTTCTCTCCAGACGTCCTACATCCTTCACCTGAATATGAACTCCTACTTTGTATGACATTGCTATCTTCACATGGGAGTTAGACTGCAGGCGTTCCTGTTATGGTCTAAGCTCTCAGATGTCCATGAGAGTTTTGTCCCATGATCATGACCTCATCATCACACATTAACCCTTCAGTAAACTTGTTCTATTCCATCATTTATACAATCCCACAATGCCCAAATCTAGTACCTAATCAGGCCTTTATGAACAGAGCTGGATGTCAAAACTAATAGAAAAGAGACAGAGACCTTTATGACAAGATTCGATATCTGAAGGATTATTTTAAACTTTTCAGTGAAGAGAGCTTACTTTTTTTCTGCTGTTTGGTCTTAGTCAATCAGCAGTGAGGAGAATATCATTTTATTTGTAGGCTGCTGAAAAGAGCTGTAGTGCTATGACTGTTGATGAAGTGCTTTATTTCTCCCTTAGAATAAGCAATAGCGTATATAGATGTGAGGAGAAAGGCACATGCTTCTCATGTGCCTCCATAATCCATGTTTTAAACAAGTGCCACCTCCCAGTGCCGTCACAGGTGTAGTGTCTGTTGGTAGCAGTTGGTGGAATTGTTTTCCTTCCAATATTCTCATGTTTGCTTTCAGGTTCAGTGTTTGTTAAATTAAGAGTTAAATCAAGAAGGCAGTTTGGGTTGGTGAGACGTTCATCCAGGAAACGGAGAAGTTTGACATGACACGTGCCAATGCATTGCCCCAGGAAGCCTGTTTCCTGTTCTGGTGAAGCAGCAGCTCATAGCACAGTGGGTCCTCCCTCGCCCTGTCAGGCTCCCCTCCCAGCACACAGCCTTGAAATTGAAGAATTTCTTGTGAAAGAAGAAGGCAAACATGGTGCTGTCCAGGCTGCTAAAGCTGGTCATGGCGTCAATGTGGCTGGGTAGGGATGGTCCCTGTGGGAAGGGGCCTCTTCTCTGACCTAGGGACTGGGAGATAGGGTGTGTCTTAAAGGGACTTTGAGAGGGAGGGAAAGCAGGGTGTTAAAATGCACTTTCTTTGTCCCATAGCAGTTCTCCCTAAACTTTCTGCTTTTGTCCTTTTTCCTTCAGGATCCAGTTTTGCTCAGATGGTAACTCAGGCCCAGCCAGCCCTGTGGGTATGGGAGACGGAGGCTGTGGTCCTGCACTGCACCTATGATGTTGGTGTTGCAAATTATGGTCTCCTCTGGTACAAGCAGCCCAGCAGTGGGGAGATGGTCTTCCTCATTCGTCAGGACTCTTACAGTCAACAAAATGCCACAGAAGGTCGCTACTCACTGAATTTTCAGAAGGCAAACAAGTCCATCCAGCTTGTCATCTCAGCCTCCCAGGTGGGGGACTCAGCGGTGTATTTCTGTGCGCCGAAAGAGCCCACGGTGAGAGGACTGCTGGAGGGTGGTTATCAAAAACCCTATGGTCTTCCCGAGACACCCGTCTACTGTAGGGACTGAGGCAGGGGATGGCCACCCCAGACAGGAAGTGGCCAGGGCTGTGGTGGCACTTGTCTGGGATTGGAGGAAGCACTCTCTCTGAGAAAATCCTCTGTATATTCATAGACCACACCAGAGTTCACACTAATCAAAGCATCCATATTCCTGAATCTTTGGATTGAAGGTAGAAACAGAATTTCCGACAGAAGATTGAAAAGGAAGAACAAGTACAATAACCGTTTTGCCATTTGGATGTAAAATTTAGCTCAAAGAGTTGTCTAAGGAAGTTCAGAAACAAGTAACTGTAAATCAGTAAAAACTTATATGAATTTTTGGATCAGCTTGTCCAATAAATAGTTATTGAATTGCTATTGTGTTATAGGCATTTTAAATATGGTAGGTATTAGAGTTTCTCTTTATGTTTATTTAAAAATTATCATTTTTGTTGCTCATGCATTAGCTTGATTCAGCTTTGTTTGCTGTGAGTAAAAGGTACTCACAATTACTTTTTAGAGGTGCCTACTATGTGACACCCTTTGTGCTCAGAGTTTTTCATCTCCTTAACCCCTCTAGTGTGAAGATCTCAGCTTCCATACTGATTGTTTTCGTGCCCCACCCCTCCATTTCCACAGAGTGATTGATATGCATGGCTTTTACAAGGACATGTGGAGGATTCATTTCCATGTTTTATTTATTATTTAGTTCTCCTGATCACTTTGTTTCATTCTATGCCAATATCAGAAAGTAATTTTATAGTAAATTTGATTATCTTTTACAGTAAATCACTTTTCAGCAGTACCCTTTTAAAAAGTTTTTGGTAATTCTTACACATTTATTTTTTAGTATAAATATTGAGTTTTATCCCATTTTCTTTGTGTTCAATAACTCTGCAATAAAGCAAGTGAAAAAGCAAACAAGACAAAAACACATTGCAAACTAAGACAATGAATTACTTCAATGAATATATTATTAACATGTGAAATATCAACTTCCTAGTTTTTTTCTTAAATTCAGGAAAAAGACAATTTTCTCAATTCATGAAGAACCTTTTATATTCTTCAATTATATTTTAAAGATTCTTATCTTTTATCTTCAATAAAATGTCTGTGTGTATACATTTTCAATTGAATTTTCTTTTACATATTCATTGTTGTTGGTATCCAAAGTATAAACAAAGCCCATTTAAAACACCACGTTTGGGCTAGAGCAAAACCCAGGCTTGGGTGAAACGTAGTCAAGCTCTTGTACCAGATTCACCAAAGGCGTAGCAAAATATAATCTAGAGGAACAATAGAAATGTAGTGGGGGTAGGGGATGAGGTGGGAGGAGGAGGATAGGGAGGGATCTAGAGAGACAATCAACAGTGTAACATACTCTTTACCTTCCCACTGCCAGAAGCCAAATCATACTTATGCAATCATTCAATTTTGGAAAATTCACCATCTTATACATATATATGGACATTTATACCTGTTATAGGGGGGAATATAGAAGAATCAAGAGTCTGGGGTGTGGGTGAAGTGGGGGTGATATTGAATGAGGATCAAATGCATATCATAGTTACTTTATATGCATTTATGATTGTACAACAATCCAATCCCTCAATAAAAAATGAAATATCACATTGGTTATATAGTTAAGTTTCTAAATTTCAATGTTGCAATGCATTATTACTACCTAATCATTTCATTTTATTTTGAGCTAGATTTTCCATAATCTGACACCTAAAAAGAGAGCATAATGAAATAATAACTGTTGACTGAAGATATAAATATTTAAGAAGTTAAAATTTAGAGGTAGTATATTACCAGAATAATGAAGTTTTTTAAATAAAAAGTATTTGCTTATGTATATTTTTATTAAAAAATCATTGAATACTTACTGTATGAGAATGTTTAAGCTAAGAACTTATTCCATTTTATGGCCCTTTTATAAACTCCAGCATGAAAGAGTTCAATTTCTGTACTAGTAGTCTACAGACCCTGTACCAATCTATCCATACAATGATCAATAATTACGGCCTTATGGGGGACATTATAAAGTGGCAAAGTATGAATTCCATCTTTTCTCTACTCTTGTCTTTCTCTTTACCTCTTTTTGAAAGCGTTTAATGCCAAGATGGTGCTCATTTTGCATTCCCCCAGGCCTGTTATGATCAATGATAGCTCTGCCACCCCAAATCTTTATTCTCTCCAATTTCCTCCTTTCACCTATAACCACAATATCATGGAATATAATTGTAGTGCTTAACTGATAAATGATCTTGTATTTCAATTTCCTTTTATATTTGCATTTGGAAAGCACATGTTTGAATACAAATGTTAAAGGAAAGGTTCTTTTCATAGTTTTTAAAACTATTTAAAATTGTGGTAAAAAAACATGTAACATAACGTTTACCACTTCAACCAGTTTGAAGGGTACAGTTCAGTGGCACTAAATACATTGACACTGATGGTGGGGCTGGAGCAGTGGCTCTGCAATTGCAGTGGTTGTCTGGCAAACATGAGGATCTGGGTTCAAACCCCAGCAAAACATACACAACTAAGTGTCAGAGAAACGAAGGTCAGATGAAAGAATAAAGAAAATTGATTCTCTCTTTTGCACACTCTCTCTCTCTTTAAAAAAATATATATTGACACTGTTGTGTAACTCTCCAGCTCTTGAACTTTTTCACTTTGTAAAACTGAAGCTCTGTGCTATGTAAATCTGCATCAGATTCTGGCAATGGGGTTTTGAATGGGGAAAAGGTGGAGAAGTGGCATGCAAGCCCAAACAATGTCTGGGCCTGAATTTCTTTCTTAAATCTGTATCTGAGAAGCTATTCACAGATTGGCTTTGGATTCAGGAGTTCCTTTGTCTGAATCTGTGGACAGTGAGCTTCAGGAAACAGACTGGACCAAGCCTCCATCCGTGTGAAAAGTCCTTGAGTCCAGAGCTCCATTGGAGCACAGCCTTAGCACCTGCCTGACTTGTGTGGCTGGGCTCCTTGTCTCGGAGCCAGTGAAACAGTGGGGGGATAAGACATTGATCTCAGATCATTCTAAGGATACAATTATTCTTATCATGTTTCTTCCGTTTAGGAATCATACTTTTCAATGATTCTGGAATTCAGGAGCATCTGTCTATTTAGTAGATGGTGTGATTTTTATTAGCAAGACAACATTCCTAAGTATTGATTTTTTTTAGAACATAGGAAATGGAGTTTTTCAAGGAGTAGTGATCCTTTAACCAATGACCACCAATTCATTGTGTTTGTTTCACTTAACAAAGATTAGTGCATGTCAGTCACTGCCCTACATGTGGGGCAGAGTGCTGAAAAAACACAGAATCCCTCAATAATGCCTTGACTTCTTATGAATTCCTATGATTTTAACCCAGAAAAATTTTTTTTGACATTTCAATGGATTATGGGCTGGCCCAGAATAGATAAATAAGTGTGTAAAGACCTCTATTAAAATGCCCAGTATAACTGCTGTCTTCTCAGTTACAGAGACAGCCTGGGGTGCTCAACCAAAAGCATTTGCATGTCAGGTAGAGTTCTAAGAACAAAAAAGACTTAGAAGTTATGACGGCTGTGCCTTGGATTTACAAGGTCCACCTGAAGACTGATAAGCACATAGACGATGAGGGATGAGGACACAGTTCTGACTTCTGGAAGGAGTCTAGGTCATTCACCAGTTCAGTCCCTGCCCACCAGAGGGGTGCAGCTCCCCAACACTTCTTGTGCAACTTTAGGTTCATCATTTCACCACGACTTCAGCATTCTTCAGGTTAAGAATCAAAAACATTATTTGGGCAGCTCTGTAAAGATGAACGCTTCTCCAGGCTTAGTAACTGTGGTGCTCTTGATACTTGGTGAGTAAAATGCCCTTTAAAATTTAGATTCCTTCTTGTATGATCCAGAAGTCTTTAACCATTAATTTATCTAAGAGATTTATCCCTTGGTGACAGATCTCTTTCTTCCCCTGAGGTCGGACTCATGGAGCCTCAGTGACCCAGATGCAAGGCCAAGGGACCATGTCAGCAGGGGTTTTGTTGACTATAAATTGCACTTACCCAGTCACAGTCCCAGGGTTTCTGCTTCTTTTCTGGTTTGTCCAAATACCCTGGAGAAGGTCTACAGTTCCTCCTGAAAGCCCTGATCACCAACAAGAAGGAAAGCAATAAAGGTTTTGAAGCCACACACGAGTCTTCCTCCTTCCACTTGGAGAAAGCCTCTGTGCAAGAGTCAGACTCTGCTGTGTACTACTGTGCTCAGAATGACTTGACACAGTGGCAGATATTTTAGGGGGAGCTGAGTACAAACTTTGAGCAGCCACAAGAGGTCTGGCTACTTAGCGTCTGCCTCTGGGGTTCACTCTGTTCTCAGCACAGACTACAGTGTGTGCCACCCCATTTCTCTGGTTGATGCTAAACCATACGAATGTCCAAGCAGCAGAAGAACAAGAAGTAGACAACTCATGACTCAGTTTTTCACTAGTGAATGTGAAAGCACAGGCTGACATCATTAGTTCCTCATGCAGGGCCAGAGTAATTTCCAGGGGGAAAAAAAAAACACTAAAAACAATGGCATGGTCTCTTTGCTTATCCTTGAAAACAAAGCTCAGATCCCACATGTTGTTCCAGGTCACCCTGGTAGATATAGTTGTGGCTCATTGTATCTTTAGAGAGACATGGGTGCCAGAGGAGGTGGCATCTGTGTAAGTTCTCCCTAACAGCGTGGAAGGAGAGTGATAGGAGAGCTAGAGCCCTACCCCTGAAATCCATGATTTTTAATAGAGAAAGAAGGGAAGAGAAGAAAGCAGGAAAAGCAGAGCTCACATATAGCAACTGTGCATTGAGAGGAAGGGGACTCATCAAGCTGAGGAAGGGCACCTCTTTTGGTTAATCAGATGGTGGACACAGGCTGTTTTTCAACAGAGAGGAGGGAGCAAATGTGCAATTGAAGAAGCCACTCATGTCTAAACGATGAAGAGCCCTGGCCAGTTACACAGAACAGCTGGCTTTCTGACAAGGCCTCGATGAGCTAGTTTGCAGTGCCAGAGGAAGATTAAGCAGACATACTTCCTCTATCCTCATGAAACCCCACCAAAAAGACACCCAAGAAACGAAAAAGAAAAGAAACCCATAATGAAGAGAAAAGGAGATGACGGCAGAGACGTCAACAAAATTTTAGAGGGTGAGAGATGCATGGAAACAAAAACTGTCATTGCAGACCAGGTAAAGGTGATGCCTGGGCCTGGAGGGAGAAGCCACCAAGGAGCATTTATGTTCTGTAGTACGGTGGGAAGGTTTAAAAATCATGAACACCAGTTAACCTCAAATTGTTGGGGAAGATAGTGCGGTGTGTGTGTGTGTGTGTGTGTGTGTGTGTGTGTGTGTGTGAATGTCCTGAAGATATTTGAAAAGGATAGAATAGAGAAGACCTACTGAGAAAGTGCATAAGTGACAGTCCCCCATGATTTTAGCCTCAGCCTGCAGAGGTAGCAATGCTCACTTCTGAAATCTGCAGAAAATTTCATGAATTGAGGAACATAAAAGTAAGAAAGTTGAAAGTATTAAAAAGAACACACTAAGCAGTTACTCAGTATGGGAAATCATACAGTTCAAGAAAAGCGGCATACTCGGAGTACTCTGTATGGCTGAAAAAATTATCCGTTAGGTAAATTTCTCTAACTTATCTCATCAGTGGTGATGATGGGAAAAGTACCTGTTTTCCCCAAACCTTATGCATTAACAAGCTTTTTGCCTTCTGCTTTGTGGAGTTCACACTGAAGCAAATTGATTGCCAGAAGTGACTCCATTTTGTATTATGGCTCCATTTTGCAGTTGTAAATGCTTTTTGTTGCTCGAGGCCACCTATCTGCTCTAATGCAAAGCCTCATCTTTTGGCACCCAGAGAAGTCTTAAAGTTCTTAGGACTTTCATGGAACAAATTGAAGACAGCATATTAGTTTAGCTTAATTTGCACTTTTTGTGTGGGGTCTTTATTTTCATATTTAGAACCATTTTTTTTTCTGAAAAATTCTTAAGTTTCTAGAGGTCTATTTACACATCATAGAGGGGTCACAGTCTGCATTCAGCTCCTGTTGGCTCTACTTATTACAGAGGTCTATTATAAAACATAATTCTGCTACTTTCCTAATTTTCAAGTATACTTCATTAAATCTAACAGGACTCAATTGATTGGTTTTCCTGACTGACTCAAATATGTGGATAAAACCGAGTCCCAGAAGCCGAGATTCTCAGCTCTTGGAGTCAGACTGTCTGAATGAATGTACTGCTAGCTGTGAATTAGCTTTGGCGACTTTTGTCATTGATCTCTAAGTTGTACCATAGTCCACTGAAACCGACTGCTGCAAGTCCTCAGTGGCTCTCATCGTTGCCTGAACTCATGCTGTGAACTCTAAATTCTTTCAGAGGAACAGAGGGTGCTACATACGACACAAGGAACAAGGTTGGGTTGAAAAGTAAAGTACATCATGGGAAGCGAAGCCGCTTGCTCATTTGTGCTTAGATGTCAGGCAAGCTAGGTTTGACACACCAGCCAAAAGACCCGGAAAAGGAGGAAGACACTGCTTACCCACAGAGCTCTGCCACAGGGAGGAACAAGGAGGAGAGGGAGACGTGCGTGTGGATGAGTTTGAACAGCATCCACACCTAATCTGTTCCCTGGCCTGGAGCTCATTAGTGTTTATACTGTAATGCAGGACCACGTAGCATCAGCTGAAGTCTCTGAATTCATGGAGAGTTAAGGCTTCCAGGGAGAATTTTGAAAAATTCGTCCACATCCAAGCATAAGCAAGCAGAAAAGGCATCCTTCCTTCTCTCCCAGTTTGTCCCTTGATCATTCAGCAATTTTGTTTTAATTTGAATGGGTAAAAATAGAGTGTGCAAACAGGTTTTGTTTTTGCTACTCTCACTTCAGTTCTATCATGGAGGAGAATGGTTTTAACACTGTGAGGCTGGGCACCAAGGTGCACTCCTGGAATCCCAGTGATTAGGGAGGCCAAGACAGGAGGACTCCAAGTTCAAGGCCAGCCTCAGCAACTTAGCAAGGTCCTAAGCAACTTAGTGGGATTCAGTCTCAAAATTAAAAAAAGTAAAAAAAAAAAAAAAGGTCTGGGTATGAGGTTCAGTGGTTAAGTACCTCTGGATTTAATCCCTGATAATAAACAAACAACCCTGTGAGGACCCAGAGGCTCTTTCTGTGCTAACCGCAGCAGTTCTTCACTAAGACGTTGACAGTCTGCCTTGGTCAGTGTTCCCAAAGGTTTCTGGTCCCAAACCTGTGTCATTATAGCTGCACCACAAACCACCTGAAGAGATTTTTTTAATCCTGAAGATTTGGTTTTATAAGTAAGTGAATGGCTGGAGACGTGGCTCAGTGGTAGACTGGGATCGATACCCAGTATCACATACACAACTAAATGGAGGAAAAACAAAAACAAGATAAAAAAAAATGAAATAACTCTCTATCTCTTAAAAAATAATCAGGTGAATAGATCTACAAATCTGTGTTTTAAAGTTAATCATCAGCTAACTTACATGTTACCCTTGCAATGAGATGATTCTTCATAGCAACAGGCATGTCTCTGCCAATCCTGGGCTGGAGGCTCATTCTTCACGCTCTTTCTCTCACTCTCTCTCTCTCTCTCTCTCTCCTCTTTTCTCTCTTTCTCTCTCTCTCTCTCTTTTTTTGTACTGGGGATTGAAACCAGAGGCATTTTTCTACTGAGTCACATCCCTAGTAGTTTTTTTTTTTTGAGAGAGAACCAATTTTATTTAGTTTTTCATGTGGCCTTCGATGCTCTGAGACTATGTTGTGTATGTGGTGCTGGGGTTTGAACTCGCATACTTGCACATGCCAGGCAAGTGCCCTAACTGCTGAGCCACCACTCTAGCCTCCTAAATTTATGATTTAAAAAATTTTTTTGAGTGCATTATAGTTTTACATAATGTTGGATTAGTTGTCACATATTCCTAGATGCACACAATTCAGCAATACAATTTGTTCAATCTCCGCGCCCCTCCCCCCCAGTCCTTTTATTATTTATTTTGAGACAGGCTCTCACTTAGTTGCTAAGGCTGGCTTTGAACTTGCGATTTTCCTGCCTCAGCCTCTCCAGACACTGCGATTACAGGTGTGCGCCATCACAGACCAGGCCATAATTTGGGCTCTTGAGGGAAATCTGTATTCTGTGAGTATCTTATTCTATGATGTTATGATTTTATTGGGCAATAATGTTGGGAAATGGACATATGTAGAGAGTGTACTTGATCACTTGATGCAAATTTCCATGAAAATTTAGTATCAGAATAAAAAGTTTTGAAGACACACAGTAAAGAATTTGCCTGATTTGCATAGGCCGATCACATTATCTAGACATCATTAAAATCCCAGGACAAAAGAAACTGATGCTAGATAATTTTTTAGGGATCCAATAATTTTCATTCATTACTGTATTTCTTAAATGCTAAGAATTATATACTTTTCAATTTTTTTCATAGTACCAAAGATCAAACTACCATGTCTTGTGCATGGTAGGCAAGTGCTCTATCATTGAGCTACATCCCCAGCTAATTTTAAATTTTTAATCAGTGTTTAGTTAATAAAAAATTCCATTTTCCTCTGAAATACTTTTATTAAATTGCGTATCTTAAAATTGATGTCTTAAGTATGAAACAGGGTGATATTCAAAGTAGTGGCATTTCCTCAATCAATGAACATTCATTCACACATTTAAGAAATATTAGTTAATCACCTGCTAAGTTCCTGACATTGCTCCAGGTATGGGAATAGAGCGGTGGAATTGTTTTAGTCTCAGCCATCCCAAGTCATCTACAGATGACTAAACATGTTGGTGTTCCTCTGATTTTATCCTAGAACTTGCTCATATGATTTTTCAATGGTTCACAGGGTGGCCAGTGGCTGAATAAAGAACAATAAAATAAAATTCTTCTTAGAAATGTCACGGCATGGAATTTCCAAGGAATCAGATATGCAGGGTAAAAATAAGGTTGTGAAAAATACCAAATATTTTTTTAGAATTACAAAGGATCATCAGTCAACTAGCATAAGTCTTAGAAAAGAAACGAGAGGCAGAGCGACAGTTCTGACTTGGGAGAGCAGGTCAACAATCCATGCGTTTTCACTATCGCCCACAAGAGGGCGCATCTTCTCACACATGCACTTCCTGTTTCCCTTCTGAGCTCAGATTCTTTCTCTCACTGTGAGCTGAACCCTTCCTCCCACTGAGAAGTCAAGATCCAAGGACTGCAGAGGCTGTGAAAATGAACTGCGCCTCAGCACCAGTGATTGTGCTAGTCTTCATGTTTGGTAAGGAAAATGGCACACAGAGCTTCACATTTTTGATTCCACCATGCTGATGCTTTTTAAATTTTTTTCTTCAAGAGAGAGAGAGAGAGAGAGAGAGACAAAGAAAGAGAGAATCAATTTTATTTAATTTTTCACGTGACTTTAATTGCTCTGAACTTCATTGTGTACATGGTTCTGAGGTTCAAACCTGTGCACTAGCACATGCCAGGAAAGTGCTGTAGCCACTGAGTCTCTGTTCCAGATCCCTGATGCAATTTTTTTTTAACCACAGTCTTCTCTAAAAAGAAAACCTGGACCATGACCAAGGTAACTTGCACTGAGTTGTGATTATTTTTCCTTTTAGGAGGAAGCAATGGAGACTCAGTGACTCAGACAGAAGGCCAAGTGACCCTTTCTGAAGGGACTTCCTTGACTGTGAACTGTTCCTATGAAACCTCACAGTACTCTCCCCTCTTCTGGTATGTTCAGTACCCTGGAGAAGGTCTACAGCTTCTCCTCAAAGCCTTGAAGGACAATGATAAGGGCAGCAACAAAGGTTTTGAAGCCACGTACAAGAGAGAAACCAGCTCCTTCCACTTGGAGAAAGCCTCAGTTCAAGAGTCAGACTCGGCTGTGTACTATTGTGCTCTGGGTGACACAGTGGCAGAAACTGCAGGGGGAGCTGAGCGCAAACTCTGAGCCTTAACCAGGGGCCTACAGTGTCTACCTCTGTGATGACTTTGGTTTAGGGACCAGAAGCTAATCTATAGCAGTCACCCATCAGGCACTGCTGCTGTGTAAAAGTCATCCAAACAACTCGAAGAACACAGCAGGAGAACTGGAAATGAATTTATCTCATGTAAGATAATTCAGAGGGGGGAGTGAAAACAGCCTGTCACATAGTTCCTTAATCGTTCCTGAAATTTGTGATTTTAAAAGCATAAAACCTCAAGAGGAATGAAATGGTCTATATGTTCATCCTTGCACATAATTTATCCACTGACCTTGTGTCAAGTCATCCAGGGAAACACTATTTAGAGAAACAGATGTGATATCTGAGGGTGCAAATGCTAATGTCTTGCTGAGAAGCTGGTGATTTCTGAGGGAAGCTTCAGCTCAAGAAATAGTACATTCTTAAAGAAAGGAAGAAATATAAGAAAAGAAGGGGGAGGAGGGAGTCCCACATTTGGAATGAGGTCCATTTGGCCATGATTGCTGGTGATGTCTGGATGTCCGTGAGTGCGCAGAGCTTCTTCTGCAGTATCCAGAAGGAATATAAAGTGTATATATATCTCAACAGGTGTTCAGTCCTCTCTGAAATGTTTCCTAATGAATTCCAACCAAATATTAGTGATATACACTTACTTTACACATTGACTGGACATCCTTGACTAAACTTGTGCATTTGCACATCACCACCCTTCCACATCTCTTATTCTGAAACTGAATCTTCTTGGTCTATTTTTTTAAAAAATAGAGAGAGGAGAGAGAGTGTTAATTTTAGTTTTTCATCTGATTTTTGTTTTTCCTCCACTTAGTTGTGTATGTGGTGCTGGAGATTGAATTCAGGTCCTCACGTATGTCAGGCAAGTGTTCTACTGCTGAGCCACATCTCCAGCCCTAGTCTAACTAATTTTTAAAATTTATCTTCTGTAAAGTTAAAAAAAATTGCCTAGAATCAGTGTATTTCATTTAGCTTTCACTGTTAGGGAAAAACAAACACAAAAGATCAAAAGATGACAGTTGGTGCACAAATGAACAATGATGGGCTCAGAACTTTCAAAATTTGTAAATTATTTCTTAAAGTTGATAGCATAGTAAGATAGTAGCAGCAGCAGCATGAGACCTTAGAGTGAGATGCAGTTTCATGTGAGTTGGGTAGTGGAAAAGTGGAACTTTATCTATTACAGCCTGAGGTGTAACTTCTGTCTTGACCAAAAAATACCCAAGAATTTCACCAATAAGCCAGGACCCTGCACGTTGTCATGGTTTACATCCCATCCTCTCCCTTGTAAACAGCCAAAAATGTGTGGGTAGTTTTAGTGAGCACTGAAAGAAGGCAAGATGTGATCATTATGTAAATATTTCCATCAGTGGATGTTGGCACCATGTATGTTACCATACCATGTCACCAGTTGGGGCAATGGAGATATCCTCGAGGTAATGCAGTTGGCCTTCGCACATGAAGGCAAATGGGTCTCGACTCTCCAGGACTTTGTCAATGATAAAGAAGGCATTAACAAGATCTAATACACACTGCTATGTTTCCAAATGAGTACTTAGTTCTTCCAGAATAGTGTTCATGTTGGGAACTGCTGCATAAAGTGGAGGGAGCATCATATTTAATTTCCTGCAATCTACTGTCATGGACCAAGTTCCATCTGGCTTTCTTACTGGCTACACAGGGGATTTAAAAGGACAGTGGGTTGGGTAAATTATTTTTACTTTAGCCAATTCACGTATGGTGTCATATCTCGTTACAACTGCTGAAGAATCGATATTGGTTTGGTGGCAATAATTCAGTGGGGTGCCGGCAAAAAACCAGGGGAGTATTTAGCATACCATCTTAATATTGGCTTTAGAGCTGACACATGCTTACTCTCCTGGCAACCAAACAGAACTCCTCTATGGCAGTTTGTGGTCATCCACCCCACAAAAAATCAACACCTATTATATATTCAGAAATGAGAACTTTGAGCACTGGGTGACAGGTGTCTAGGTGCCAGGATCAGTGTTACAATTCAGACTCTCACTGTTTCCCTCCACATCCATCAAAAGCAGTTAACCTACATGAGGACTTGTCAGGATCACCATATATTAATATACACATAGCTCCTATGTCCACCAATGCTGTTTGTCTGAATATTTTTTAAAGACCAATGTATTGCCAATTCTATTTGTGGCTTCTGATCCAGAGACACAGCTCTGGATCCCTGAACCTTGACCTGTCCCCTACTTGACCCACACCCAAGGGCTCAAAGACTCCTCAGGGGGAGCCAGGGGCTCTGCTTTCATTACATCTCTTAATAGGGGGGGCTTGCCTTTGTGTCTTTTTGGAGTAGGATTCCATTTTACCTTTCTGACTGCCCCCTCTTCTCTTATTGAAAAGTAAGGGCTGAAACCTCTTGTCCTTTGGCAGTTGCTCTATAACTGTACCAGGGTGACATTAGGTTGTTTATTTTTCTTTCTTGCATTCCTGCTGCTATTAAGTCCACCCACTTCTACTCACAGGAGACTCAGGGAGCTCCTCCCAGTTTTGTGTGGGTTTTATGTTGCAATCATTTTGTCTCCTCTAGATCCACTATTGGGTGTGCTTTTATCTGGCAGGGACATCCTACAAATGGGGATAATATTGATACCATGTGTAATGCTATGTCTTTCATCCCCTTGTAGTCATACTGTCTGGTTCTGGAAAACGCTGCTTATTAATGGTATTTTTCATTCCCAGTTCATGCAAATAGCTCTGTAGTTCTTCCATACAGGTTCAGTTGTCTCTGGCCAGAAGAGTATCTCCTGAACTTGGCCACATATTGTTAATGGCAAGCATTGGCCAAGCTAGTAACGGCCCCATACTTTAAATTCTTTTTTTGTTTTTTTTTTTTAGGACAGTGAGAGAGAGAGAGAGAGACAGAGACAGAGAGAGAATCAATTTTTATTGAGTTTTTCACGTGGCTTTCATTGCTCTGACACTTAGTTGTGTATGTGGGTGCTGGGGTTCGAACCCGTGTACTTGGCATGCCAGGCAAGTGCAGTAATTGCCACGCCATGACTCCAGCCTCATGACCCCGTACTTTAATCAGTGGCACTGGGGTAAAGCCACTGATGTGAAGCAGGGTGAGCGGATACTGAGGCCATTTTATGCAATTCTATACCATTTAACACTATCCCACCACTCCAGTGTCCCACAGGAGGAATAGTCACGCTGGAGTACTTCCTTTCATTTTCTGCCTGAACTTGGACCCCAGTCCCACCAGCTCTGTGGGGGTTAAGGCAAGTCTCTTGGTGGTGTGCGGATGTCTCTCTGGACGGAGCTGAGCAGATCTGATCAGCCCTCTCAGGCTGCACCTGCTGACTCTTTAACTTGGATCACCACACGTCGTCCTCCATTGCAGTTTCATTTCATTCTCAACCTCAGCTTCCTGAGCAATGGAAACAGCACACTCCCTGAGAGGCCCCACCTCTGAGGGTCGAGTTTTTATTAGTCATGGACACTGTGATGTGGCTCTGGACCCACAGCAATCCTTAATCTAGCATAACAGCTTGCCAAGACCTGCAGATGCTCATCTGTAAGTTCTAAGCACTGCAGCCGCACATCTTGCTGCCAACATGCACCTATTTCCGGTTTTGACTCTTCTCATGCTCTATGGAGCGGGGCCTGAATGGCTAACTCAGGGTCTGTGGTTAACTATAATGCACACAGCTGGGCCCAGGCTGCTGCTGCCCTGTGGCATTCCTTCCCCCTGGATACTTTGGATTCTTTTCACTTTCTTGTGACTACTTTGGATGCTGCTTCCAACACTTGCATTACCTCTCTTTATTTTTACAGGGCATCCTCTGTAACATATGATGGTTCTCATCATTCAAATAGGGAAGTCACCTCAAACCACATGGAGGCTTGTAACCAGTTCGGGGTTTCCTCTGAAGACTTCATGTCCTTTTGTCTTTCTTTTTTTAAAAAAAAATTATTTATTTATTTATTAGTGCATTATAGTTGTACATAATGATGGGATTTGTTGTCATATATTCATAGATGCACACAATCAGCAATACAATTTGGTCAATACCCCCACCCCACAGCCCTCCACTTCCCTCCTCCCATCCCCCAATCTCTTGCCTCTCTTCTGGGTCCATATTTTTCCTAAAATACCCAAGCACAGTGACATGATTATTATACCTATGAAGAACATTTTATATATACATGACTATGGTATATACAGTGACATAAATTCTTGGAATGTACCTTGCTTTACCAAAGATCCAACATTTCTCCTTCTCCCATTCTATCATCCCTTATTATTTTTCAATATATTTGGCAATAGGATTAAACATTTATAATTTTGTAAAGGCATGCAGTATATCTTGTTCAAATATCTTATGCAGTATCTTGCAATTGTATCTCATAAATATTGACATATTGCATTTTTGTTCTATGGTTCTAATCCATGAGTTTGTCTACTTTTCCCCCAAGCTTGGGTTTAGCTCCAGTTACCACAAATGAGGGAAAACATTTGGCCCTTGACTCTCTGGGTTGAGCTGACTTCGCTCAGCATGATTTCTTCCATTGCCATCCATTTACCTTCAATGGATGCAATATCATTGTTTCTAACAGCTAAGTAAAACTCCATTGCATATGTATATACCAGAGCTTTTGGATCCATTCATCCAGTGAGGGGCATTTGAGTTGGTTCCATAATTTAGCTATTGTAAATCGAGCTGCTGGTTCTAACTCCTCTGGGAAAATACCCAGAAGAGGGATAACTGGGTCATATGGCGGATCCAACCCTAAATTTTTACATTGTTTATTACTTATTTATTTTTTATTTGTTCAACATAGTCTTCCATGTTGGAGGGAATTGTTGCCTCACAATCATGAACATATGAATATTGACAGAGCAAGCCAAGGCTGATGTCAGTTCATGATCTCCCCCCTTTGAGTTCTCCCTGATCCCATGTTTCCCCTATTTTACCCCCATGTTAGTTGGGCTTCTCATGGAAGTTGAAGGTTCCCCACTGGGTTGATAACCCCCATACTCCCTCTTTCCAGCTGCCTTGATATCCCACCTAGTCCCTCCCCTCTCCCTGCTCCCCTCCCTTCTTTCCCCAGCATCATAGGCAAGGTTCCCCCTGCTTGTGTAAAAATTCACCCATGTTGAGGTTATTATTAGCTTAGCCAACTTTCAGTCTGTTTCTGATTGTATTTTAGCTTCCACATATGAGAGAAAACATTTGTTCCTTGATTCTCTGAGTTTGGGATATTTCACTCAGCATAATTTTTTCCATCTCCATCCATTTGGCTGTAGATTCCATGATATTGTTCTCTCTGATAGCAGAGTAGAATTCCATTGTATATATGTACCACAGTTTTTGAATCCATTCGTCTAGTGGTTCCATAGTTTAGGTAGTAAACTATAGTTAGGTATAGTAAATTGAGCTACTATTAACATTAATGAAGCTGTATCTCTGTAGTATGCCGATTCTGGCTCTTTTGGGAAAATACCCAGGAGTGAGATAGCTGGGTCATAAGTGATTCCAGCCCTAGTTTTTTTGAGGAGTCTCCACAGTGCTTTCTAGAGTGGCTGTACAAGCTTTCAGTCCCACCGACAGTGTGATAGTGTTCTTCTCTTCCCACAACCCTTCCAGCATCTGTCATTGTTTGTATTCTTTATTTTTGCCACTCTGACAGGAGTGAGATGGAATCTCAGTGAAGTTCTGATTTGCATTTCTCTGATTGCTAGTGATGTAGAGCATTTTCTCATATGTTATGGGCTTTTTGTATTTCCTCCATTGAGAAATTTCTATTTAGCTCCCTAGCCCATTTATTGATTGTATTATTTGCAGTTTTGTGTTCTGTTTTTTGAGTTCTTTGTATATTTTGGATATCAGTCCTCTGTCCGAGATGTAGCAGGAAAAGATTTTCTCCCATTCTGTGGGTTCTTTCTTGACACTCTTGACTAATTCTTTAGCTGTGCAGAAGCTTTTTAGTTTAATGGCCTCCCAGTCACTTATTCTTGGCTGTAATTCTTGAACTATGGGAGTTTTGTTAAGGAAGGCGGTGCTGACACCTATGTCGTGGAGTATTGATCCTATTTTTTCTTCAAGTAATTATTTAGTTGCTGGTTTAATTTCCAGATCCTTGAACCATTTTGATTTGATTTTTGTGCAAGGTGAGAGGTAAGGATCCAATTTCAGTTGTCTGCATATGGCTGTCCGGTCTGTCCAGCACCATTTGTTGAATAGGCTGTCGTCCTTCCACTCTATGATTTTGCCCCCTTTATCAAATATCAGATCCAACCCTATTTTTTGAGGAGTCTTCACACTGCTTTCCAGAGCAGCTGTACCAGTCTGCAATTTCACCAACAGTGTGCTAGTGTTCCTATCTCCCCACAACCCCTTCAGGATTTGTTATTATTTGTGTTCTTCATCTTTGCCAGTCTGACTGGAGTGAGGTGAAATCTTAATGTAGTTTTGATTAGCATTTATGTGATTACAAGTGATTTAGAGCACTTTCTCATGCATTCATTGGCTTGCTCAATTTCATCTGTTGAGAAGTTTCTGTTTAGCTCTCTGGCTCATTTGTTGATTGGATTGTTTGTGTTTTTATTATTGAGTTTTTTTGAGTTCTTTGTAAATTTTGAAAATTAGTCCCCTCTCAGAGGGATCACAGGCCAGGATTCTCTCCCATTCTGTAGGATGTCTCTTGACTATTTTGAATATTCTGAATAATTTATAAAATATTCCAAATTGTAAAATAATGGAGCCTAAGGGACCAGTAATAGAATTTAAATGGTGTTATTCAGAAGTGTCTTCTCTCTCTTCTGTTTTCTCAGGATATGGAATTTTCTCATTTTTAGTTTCTTCCTTTCCTGCAGCTAAATCTTCATTTATTCTTGGTATTTTGTTCCTGACTCTTTTCTTTTCTTCCCCAATCCTGTTTTCCTTCTGAATGCTAATTCTTCCTTCCTTCCTTCTTTCTGACACTTTTCCCCTTCTGGTCAGTTTCCACCTCTGCAGGAGATAATATAGTGAGTAAGTTGATGTTCTCCTTTTTTATACAGAATGGGCATGCTTTGGGGACATCATTTTGATGGATGTGGTGGTTTAGTCCTGCTTAGGGGCACAGGAAGAATCCCATCCTGTATGTTCAGCTTTCTTTTATGTATTTCTCAAGTAGTATATAAAAGATTTTAAATTTTGACTCAACCATGTAATTTCTTTTTATATATGTTTTAATTAGTGTTATGTTTGCATTCAGTTTTATTAGTTTGCTGTTGCTTAGTGTAGTGTTGACTCTTTGCTTTCCTTTTTTTAGTCTGTCTTCTGTTGCATTGATAAAGTCTTCCTTTTTCTTTTTTATATTTTAGAAAGTGTAAAGTCTCTTTCTTTTCTTTTAAGTATGGTTAAATTTTATATATGAATATATATTATACACATGATTTCTCTTTTTTTTTCTCCTTCCTTCTTCCCCTCTCAGTACTGGGGATTTGGCCCAGGGCCTTATACATGCTAGGGAAGGACTCCAGCATTGAGCTATAATCCCAGCACTTTTAAACACTTTATTTTAAGGTAGGGTCTGGAACTTGTGATCCTCCTGCCTCTCAGCCTCTTGAGTAGCTGGGACTACAGGTATACATCAATGTACCTGACTCTATTTTTCCCCTATGATCCAGGTTATTCTCTTTTCCCTTTCCACAGTGTTATTCTACTGCTTTTTTCCCCTTGTGTATTTCACTTCTCCTTAGGCACATTTTTGCTATAGCTGACTTACTATCTTTAGAATAATTTCAGTGTCTGGTTGGAGGAAACTACGTACTAGCCATATGAAAGACAGTTATTTCAGAGATTATCAAATTAGTTGCAAAGCTACAGTTTCAAAGCACACATAGAAACAAAAGCCATCAACACAATAATCAGAAAGTGAGTTCAGTCTGTTCTTCCTGGGAGCCATTGTCCCAGGTCTTCCCACATCCCTGCAATGCTTCTCCTCACTGGTCATATGGATGGCCTTCACTTACTACCCGTCTCTGCTCTTAGGGAAACATGGCACATGTGAATAAGTTACCCAGGTACTGCAGTGTTACATTTCATGGTGAATAACCAACAACACTTCACGTCTTCATCAACAGAGGAAGGGTTGTATAAACTAAAGCATGCCACAATATGGTGCAAGGCAGCAGCAGAACCTGTCTGTCTTAGACCTACAGGATTTATTATCGAATTCACAAAGCAAGTTACAAAAAGCTATGCAAAACATGTATCATCTGTATCAAGTAAAAAAACTATTAATGAAATACCATATATCTGTTGTTTCACAAATTTGGTATACGACTATAGATCTACAGTAAAACACCTTGGAACTTTACCTGCAAACTGAAAGATGAAGAGTTAAGATGATGAGTGGTGAAAGGGCCAAGACTGTAGGGGAAATCACAGGGGAATTTGGTCTGAATATAGTGTTTTATTATTTTTAATACTTCTCATATTCACAAATTTTTCATGAAATTAAAACCAATAAAAAGTCATAAAAGCCATCATGAAGAGTTATCCATATTCTGGCCTGTCCTTCTCATAACAAGGTAGGGGAGGAAGGAGAAAATTTTCACCTCCTTCAGAAGGTTTTGTCTCATGTCCTAAGCATAAATGCCTTTCCTGCCTCTGGGATCACACAGCTTCAGTTGACACTCCAGGGTCCTACTCTCTGATTTCATTACATACATGTGCATTTTTTTCCCTTACCAGTAGTGTGTAAACTAGTGTCTCCTCTTCTTAAATATTAAAGAATATTTAAAGAGAGACGGAGAGAGAGAGAGAGAGAGAGAGAGAAAGAGAAAAATAATTTTTATTTAGTTTTTCATGTGGCTTTCGTTGCTCCGGGACTTCATTGTGTATGTGGTGCTGGGGTTTGAACCCATGTACTTGCACATGCCAGGCAAGCACCGTAACTCCCGAGCCACAGATCCAGCCCCTTAAATATCATTATTATGCACTCCCAGTAAAACTTGAATAAATGTTTATGGATTTATTTTGAACTAAATTAAAGGAAATCTAAACAACAGCACAGGACAATAGTTGCTAACTCATTTAAAAATATAACATCCATAAAATAGCGTTTTAAAAGTGGTCCTGGTCTTTTTTTTTTTTTTGTGGTGCTCATGGCTGTGTTCCATGAGCTGTACCACTGAGCTATATCCTAAGTTCTAGAAGCCTTTCTTTCTTTCTTTCATTTTTTCTTCTTTCTTTCTTTTTCTTTTCTTCTTTTGTACCAGGGAGTGAACCCAAGGGCACTTAACCACTGAGCCACATCCCCAACCCTTTTTTAATTCTTATTTTGAGACAGGGTCTCACTAAGTTACTTAGAGCCTTGCTAAGTTGCTGAGGCTGGCTTTGAACTTGTGATCCACCTGCCTCAGCCTCCCCAATTGCTGGGATTAGAGGTGTGCACTAACATGCCTGGACCAAAGTGGTTCATTTTTAATCTCCAGTGAATCTATGCAGTCGTTTTTTTTTTTTTTTTTTTTTTCTGATCATCTACATTTCCTGTGACAGAAAATGTGCAGTGAATGGGGCTGGGCTGTGTGACTGTGCATAGGTGGTCTTTGCTGAGCAATGTTGTTGAAGTCAATCCACCAGGGGGCACCCCAGCCTTTAGGAGGAACGACTTCTGAAGAATAGTTAAGAGATGAGACTAGAGAATGTGAATCAGTCAGACCATAGACAGTAAGTGGGCAACCTGTGTTTGTGTTAAGTTCATCTCTGGTCTTTAGCTCTGCCATTCTATATAAATCCCCTCAAAGCAGGTGCCCGTATTCGTCGGAGCCCATATGTTTATAAATCCGTCACATGCATATCCTATTTTTCTTTTTGTCTACTGAACTTTTGTTGGAAACTTTTTCAACACAGATGATGATCTGCTGACTTCAAGGAACTGCTTTTACGTCTTAATTCACATTGCATGCTATCAATTTTCATTTGTCAGAATTTTAATACAATTGATTTCTCAAAAATCTCTGTCAAACTATGTAACTCAGGAAACAGGCTTACTCTTACTGTGATTCTTCAGTGCTCCACTTTACCCAGTTGAGGCATTGCTCCTGCTCTAAATTTTATCCTCCTTCCTCACAAACTTCTTTTAAATCAACTGTTGTAAGAAGAACATGCACTTTTATCTTCATCCACCTGAAACATGCTCCCACCCCCTGCACTGTTCTCACACATTCTGGAGCCACCACTGCAGGTCCCTGGACCCCTGTGGGTGGAGTTTCCTGGGAGGGAGAAGGACAGAGCTCAGAGTGATTGGTGCTCAGTGAGTCAGGTGGAGCTGCTGCCTGGAAGAACAAGCTTGTCTCAGCCAAGACCTGACAGCTGCAGAGCAGGGGAGAAGGTCCCCAGCCACCAGCCAGCAGCCATGGAGAGGAGACTGGGGGCTCTGCTGGGGCTTCTGTGGGTGCACGTTTGCTGCGAGTCAGGTTCGTCCCAGGTAGGCTGGGGGTGTCCCAGCGCTGACAGTGGAGGGGGTGGTGGGAGAGCTGCACAAAGTCCCTTCCCTGTCCTCCATCCTCAGGGTGTTCCTGGGAGATTCCACAGGTTTGGAAACTGCTCACCGACTCTGCAGTGACATCATCTGTGTTTGCTTTTCTCTTTCCAAGCAGGGGTGAGAGGGCAGCAGGTGGAACAGAGACCTTCAGCCCTGAGTGTCCAGGAGGGAACCAGCCCTACTCTGAAGTGCAACTTTTCCACCAGCATTTACAGTGTGCAGTGGTTTCGACAGAACCCTGGGGGTGACCTCACCAATCTATTTTACATAGCTTCAGGGACAAAGCAGGAGGGAAGGCTCAAGACAACAGTGAATTCTCAGGAGCGCTCCTGCACCCTGCACATCTCCACCTCCAGACAGGAAGACTCAGGCACCTACCTCTGTGCAATGAGGCACAGTGCCCCCAGGGGACCTGGAGCCTGTCACCAAACTGCAGATGCACCTGCAGCCACAGGGAGGGACTCGCAGAGCAGCATCTGCACAGCTTTGGGTGTCCTGATTCAGGTCATAGTGCTGGCACCTCTGCCAACAGGAGATGTCTCAGCAGTGTCATCCCTCTTGGGTTAGACCCATTTCTTCCCTGAAAGTTTTTGAAGGAAAAAATGTTGTAATAAGGAATCATTGGAGTAACAGATAAAGATGTAAGGGCTCAACGTACTGTTAAAACAGATCCCCTGTTTGTATATGATATAAATTGCTTGTATATGATATAAATTGCTATAATGAAAGATGCTTGAAAACTATGCTTATCAATAAATAGGAAGGAGACGGCCCAGTGTTCCAGATAGTGGAGATGGCCCAGTGTTCCAGATAGTTGCAGATTGTTCAATTTTCCAGGAAAAGAATGAGAGCTTGTGAGATATAAACACACAAAATCTGTTGTAGCCACAACCAAACCTGAAGTTTAACCCTGCATGTGAATCATTATGATGCAAACTTAAATACACCTTGCTGTCTTTATGTTGATATAAGGGCTCAACTAGGAAGCAGTGGGACCTTGAGATTAAGATGATGACAGATGGGCAACTCCAGTGAAACTGGGAACAGGATCAGCTTCCTGTGTATGTGACCTGAACAGTTTCCCAGGGCCTGGCACTCAGAAGGAGCCTAGAGCTTGATTTAACATTCTGCTATCTTTGTCTGGAAATTGTTAATAACTGTGTCTTTGAACTTGTGTTTTGGAAGTGAAGTCCTATAAGAGGCTGGAGCAAGTGCATGAGCAGGAGACAGAGCTTCGGGATGGGGGCACATGGAAGCTCAGGCTCCAGGTCACAGTGGCCGCCTATGAGCTGGCCAATGTTTACCCATTCTAAATACAGGTGCATGCTAGGGGCTCTCTGATTCTCTGTGGAGCCTCAAAATATTTGTTAATCAATGTTATCAGTAAAGTTTTACCAAATGAAAGCCTGTATGTGAACAGTGCAATAAAATATTTTGGAGAGGTGTTAGAATCCTTTGAAAAGTTCAGAAGCTTTCTAACTATTCTTTAGCATAATGAATATGCACAGGCTTAGAAATAGGAAGTACAGGTGGAGATAGTAGCCTGACAGAGAAGAGCACTATTTCAAATGAACCAATTATTAACACAGAAGATAAGTTTAATATTGATTTCCTTGTAACTGAAGATTCAGTGATAGGATGCTTGAGGAAGCATTCTGAATCATGAAGCCATATTCAATTTGTCAGACCGCTACAAGTTATAAAAAATGTCAAAGGAAACATTAAAATGGTGATGTATAAATTTACATTTTAAAATTAAATTCAGACTCACATGAAACTGATTTGTATGAGGAGTCAAATCATCTTACAGAAAGAGTTCCAAGAGAAATATCATCCCTAGGTTTACTACAATTTGTATTTCACTATAATTCATCAGATAGTTATGCTAATGTTGTCATAGACAATAAAATGCCTTCAACAGCTCCCATATCTGTTGCATCATTTCTCCAAATCAGAAATTATCAAAATTTCACTTTTCAATCTTGCGTTTACCAAAAGAACCTGGTATCACTTGCAATTATAGTGCTTGGTAATGAAGTTGCTAAAAGATTAAATTTTTAAAATCTAGTGAATTAAATTGGCAAAGAGCAAGCCAGAATAATCTTATGATTAATCAAGATGTCACGTTCCAAAGCAACTTGTTACTTTTTCATAAACTTATGACCTATTTTTTACACTTTGTGAGTTTATATTGTTACTTCTGTATTACACTTTAAGTTCTATTTTCTTTTGTAAGTAATATGATATTTTATAAAGAGAGCTCTGTATTATATTGCTTGATGGTACTTTTTCTGTGTTTGAAGAAGATACCCCAAAGTTTCAATTTGTACTGGATCCAAGCAATTTTATAGTCAGCCTTAGTTGGGAATCTTGAACCCTGAGCCTCCACTTGAAAGGAGAGTGGCTTTAGCCAGAAAGCGATCAGGAAGTTTGAGAAGGTATCCTTTTGCTTTACACACATTAGTTGCCCATCCATCTCTCCCAGCTTCTCCAGTTTGCTCAACCTTTTGTGTTTGCTGCAAGAATGACAAGGTAAATTGCAGATATAAATATAAAAAATAGATCTTCACAAAAGAGCATCTGGTTTACCTCTGGATCACTGAGGGAGTCCATTCTCACATCACGGGCTGTAATGTTCTTTATACTTAGCAAAGACTCATTTTATTCCATTTTACTGTGGATGTAGTCTCTCCTTCACCCATCATCCATCAGTGACGTTGTAGGAAGAATGAAATCCCAGAGAGGAACCCACCTGAGGATTCTGTTTATTTCTGCTCCTGAAGAGGCTCAATGATTGGTTAGGGTAACTTTAGGCACAGTAGGCTGCATGTGAGCATGAACATGGTCTTGGGGTTCCATGGTGTGGGATAGTTTCTCTCCATTCCCACATTTCTCTGTCTCATTGTGCACAAAAATTTCCAATCTAGAGAAATCCTTAGAAGTCCCATCGTCCAATTTCATTTTATGAAGATAAAAACTATATGCAAAATGCCAGCATAACACTATCATCTAGCACATGAATGGGAATATAAGGAAATTATTTCCTCACTTGCTCTTTAGTAATTTCTGTCCTCTGCCTCATTCCTGTAGGACCAGATTGCTGAGCAGAAGGAAACTGCCTCATGGAAGCCTAGCCACTTCGAGCTGTGCAGTGTGGGTCTGGGAAGGATTTGGTCCAAGCAGTCTGATGGCCAGAATAGAGAGCTCTAATTTGTGAACATGGTTGACATGTTAAGTATAAAAGGAGACTCAGATTGAGCTACCATTATTCTGCCAGCAAATCAGTCCACCACTCACTGGATACTGTTTGAGCGAGATAAGTGATGGGCCATCTTCAACACCCAAATGATCTCTAGTGTCTTTTCTAAAATTGGCAATGTATATTCACAATCCTGGGTGAACATACCCTGAAGGAAGAATTCCAACATCACCAGGATCACTCCAACGTTGTCTGCAAAAAATAATCAGTGAAACTGAGACACCAAAGGGAACATTGTTGACTTTCAGTTAAAAGTCTGTGAAGGTGCTAGAAATAAATCTTTGTTTTGTTTTTTTGTTTTCTTGGTTACCATAATCTAAAGTATCTGTATCCAAGAAAGAAGAAGTTTATCCAGTGAGGGAGTTGAGAATAAGGAGAGTGAGTGAAAGAAAAGAAGAACCTTAGAATGGAGAAAGTTCATATATGTGAAAACATGTATTTTATGTGTACACACATGTATTCATAAATAGAGTTGAGGGGAGCCATCACAGCTGTCTTTGTATCTGTAAGTGAGACTGAGAGACTAGATTTATCCTCTGTATCTCTGGGTACTAGTGAGTACACATCACAGGAAAACGGGCCTTCGCTTCTGGAGAAGAGGTCATCTCCACTGGGCAGTGATAATTTTTTATGCTTAGTTCTGTAGGATTGGCTTCCTAGCAGACAGGCAATATTTAGATTTTTCTGGATTTATTCTTACAAAAAAATAAAAAAAATCAAGAAATTAAAGTAGGTTAAAAGGGGTTTTGGGCAAAGGGAGAGAATCTTTGAATTTTGTAGGACTGAAGGACTTTATCAATATTTTTGGGAAAGACCACTGTAGTAGTTTGAGAGAAAGATCAATGTTCAAGGTAGGTGTTCTTAACTTGAGGACTGTCTCAGATTTTGGAGGAAATTTTGGGGAAGATATATCAGTATTGAAGTTAAGGAAATTCCAGGCCTTTTGACAGCAGAAAATAAAAACATATCAAGTATAAACTAATATGTGATTAAATTTTGTAACCTAATGGTTTTTGAGAAAATCTATTTTCTTTCAGGACTTTGTAGAATACAAGGCACACAGCAATAGAAAAAGATTTCTGAAATCATGTAAAATTTCTTATTATAAATCAACCCACTTTGTCAAACTATATCCAAGTTGGAGTATTAATAACTCAAGACCTTATTTCTCGGCTCTCTTGTTGTTGAGATTTGATTTTTACTTTTTACCCCAGCTATCTTTGCTGAAGGAAGATACCACAGTTGCATTGTTTGTATTTCCTATTTTCTGGTATTGGCAAAACACGGGCAAGGCCAGGCTTGGAGAAGCAGAGTCTGGGATAATATGCATTCCAAATATTCAGTGGTTTTCCCTTATACTGGTCTTTGGCCTACATGTTCCTTTAAGAAAGAGTTTTTCTCTGTGACAGGCAAATCTTGAAGGTAGATTTGGCTTAAAAGGGGTTTTTTTTTTTTGTTTTTTGTTTATGAGAGTGAAGCATGGTGCTGTCTCTGTTTCAAACATGTTGCCTCAATTCATTGTTGAATCAACACCAGCATTATCGCTTTCTAACTTATTAAGAATGATTGAGCAGTGTCACAAATATCAACCTTGATCTCTACATACTCATTGTGCATTTAATCTCTGATCTAAAACCGACTTTATTAGGTCTATTACTGCTTTTATATGTCTGAGTCCCTCATGGGTGAAGAGAAGACCATTGAACCAGAGTTCAGTAGTTAATGATGTGACCACAAGGTGGCAGTCTTCCTCAGCTGGTGCAGAGTAGATGCTGGGTTCCATTGCAGTGCATTCTGAATTAATAGGCTTAAGGCAGAAGGAGCTTTTTTCTTATTGTCTGGGTAGAGAAGAGTAATAGTCACTACAATTGTTAGAGGAAGAAGGACAAACTGATAGTAGAAGTGGGTCTCCTGGCTGGAGAGCTGTCTATGATTGGTCTAAAGGGAAGAACAATGGAGACATGGATTCACCCATTATTCATATTCTCATGGCTACAACTGTACTGTAAGTTGAGGATTTTGTGGAGACAGAATTTATCAGTGGATGGTCTTTAAATGTCTGTGGAGAAGACAGGATTAGAATGGATGAGAACATTTTGGTGGCTGTTTTTTAATTGATTTTTCCCCTACTTTGTTTTTTTATTGAAAGGTAAAATGTAGAATATAATGTTTTGATATACATATATGCAGTGATAATGAACAGCTGGTTGAAGAGATGGTCAAAGAAAAGTCTGGTGGAGGGGGCACAGTGCTTCATGCCACATGTATTAGTGAATGTTCTTTAAATGTTTACAAAGAAGTCCTGTTTTATTCACATCTCCTCTAGTTGCTGTAGAAAACAAAAAAATTCTGGAATAATGACTGACAACATCATCTTTTTTCTTTTTCTTTCTATATAGGGATGATCCAAGGAGAGAAGGTGGAGCAGCATCCTTCTACTCTGAGTGTCCAGGAGGGAGACCGCGCTGTTATCAACTGTACTTATTCAGACAGTCGCTCATCCTACTTCCCTTGGTATAAACAAGAAGCTGGAAAAAGTCCCCAGCACATTACAGACATTCGTTCAAATAAGAACAGAAATGAAAACCAAAGATTCATCGTTGTATTGGAGAAGACAGCCAAGCACTTCTCCCTGATCATTAGAGCCACCCAGCCTGGAGACTCAGCTGTCTACTTCTGTGTAGCCAGTGCACAATGCTTCCCTGACACCTGCAGCCTGTACTCAAACCTGCTGCTGGGCTGAGCCCCACCTGCTTCCTTTGCCACAGACTTTCCAGTACAATATTACATTAATTGCAAGTGAAAACTAGCACTTTAACACTAAAAGCATATAATAAAAGGGTAGGTTCAAGATGACATAGAATGGGTTAGAACACTTGGATAGCTGATTGTGGCTTAAGATGATTTTCCATCTTTCTTTCTCCTTCCTTCCTTTCCTTCCTTTTTTCTTTTGTGATACTGGGGAACAAACCCAGGACCTCGAACATGCCAGGCAAGTGCTCTTCCACCGAGCTACATCCCCAGCTCTCAATTTTATTTATTTATTTATTTTAAAGAAAGAAGAGAGAGAGGGGAGAGAGAGAGAGAGAGGAGAAAGAGAGAGGGAGAGAATATCAATTTTATTTATTTTTTCATCTGATTTTTGTTTTTCTGACACTTAGCTGTGTATGTGATGCTGGGGTTCAAACCCAAGTCCTCAAAGATGTCAGGCAAGCACTGTAACTGCTGAGCCACTGCTCCAGCCCTCAACTTTATTTTTTTTAATTATATAAAATTAAAGTGTAGAATATGATGTTTTAATATACTTATACTTAGTGAAAATGAACAACCAGGTGAAGAGAGGCATAGGGTGGTGGTGGAAGTGGGGCAGTGCTTCACTCTTTCTCTGGGAACCTCAAATCCAGGCAACTCCAAGTGTTCAGAAGTCCTAATGCTGCACTTAATGAATTCTTTCTTTCTTTTTTTTTTTTAAAGAGAGAAGGATGGTGAGAGAGAAAGAGAGATGAAGAGAATCAATTTTTATTGAGTTTTTCATCTGGCTTTTGTTGCTCTGACACTTAGTTGTGTATGTGGTGCTGGGGTTTGAACCTGTGTACTCACACATGCCAGGCAAGCGCTATAACTGCTGAGCCACTGTTCCAGCACACTTAATGGATTCTTAAAGGGAATTAAAAATGCTTTCTCTTGAAATCTAGGTTTTAGAGATGAGTCTACAATTTCTATTCAGATTCTTCCACTTAAATGCCCCCTTGGTATCAATGTCATAATCTGTTAAGAATGGGCTTTGTACTCTTGAGAAAATTACATTTGTTATTTTTTTCTAATTGTAAGACATTATATGCCAAATACAGAAACTATGTAAAATACAGAAATATCAAAGTGGTTATTATGTACCTAATCTGTTGCAAATTTTTGGTTAAGGAATACAAAAATTAGATATGTAGTATCAAAAAGTCTAGAGATCGCATATGCAATGTAAGTACTATAGTTGATAAAATTATAGTGCTAAATTTTTGTTCAGTAAGTGGATTTTTAGCTGTTTTTATCAATAGCACAAAAACATAACTTATATAAGATGACAGAAATGTTAATTTGTTCCACTATATAATTACTTAACTCTATGTGTATCCTATAACATCCTGTTGCACACCTCAAATATACACAGTAAAACTTATGTAAAAATACCATCTCTTTGCATTGTTCTCTTTCTTGATGAAGCTTCATTGTTTTAAGATAGCTAAATTCATTCTAGGATATTTAGCTTTTATTGCCACCTTATCTTTCTGGTGTGTGTGAGAAAATTGTTGTATGTATTAATCAACCACTTTACAGAACTCTCATTAGTGGATTGCAGAGGAAATTTGGACTAAAGGGTAATTTAAAGATGGCTTACTGCAAATCTCACTGCCTAATCTTTAAGATTTGACAGAATCAACATTTCCATTACAAGTTTCTTCTTGAAATCTTATATCTTTTAGTGTTGTAGATTAATTAATGAAAATAAGGAAGTTGTGTCAACAATCGATTACCTAATCACACCGCTGGCCAGGGCTGGTTTCAATTCAAGAGCTCCAGTATTTTTGTAAAGGATGGGTGTAAGTGGCAGTTGGTGTGGTGAGAATGATTCCTCTTGGCAGAATTTTTAATGTTAATTATCTGCTAATTGGCTTGTTGTTATAATCAGAATAAATTAGGAACGGTCAGTATTGTTGGTCAACACTCAGCTGGCTTTTCTTATTCTTCTCAACATACCACTAGCTCCTGCCCTGGAGAAGCAACTGACTCTTGATTGGTCCTTTGTCCCCAAGTGTGATACTACAGTGAGAGAGAATGGTTTTTAGTTTATTGGTTAGTTTCACTGTTGTAAGTTAGAGGTGTGATTATCATTGGCATAACTGCTGTATCTTACTGAGGTCACCATTTTCCAAAGAAAGAAAAATCTCCATCCGGAGTGTGCAGTGTCAGATTCTTGTTATCCTTGATCCAGACACATTTAAACTTTTAACTCTCACTGTGTAGCATTTTCCTTTTGCCTCCGTAACAAATCACACTAGAGGAATGATGGAAGAATTTAATAATTCCATTGTTCCTCTAATGTGATTCACTGAAGATTTCAGTTGTTACTTCCTTTTTCAGCATGTCTATTTCTTTGATAATTGAGTTTTTATCTCGTGAGTTTTCTCACTTTGTCCCTTCATTATATCTTCATTTAGTTTGTTGTTCCTTTTGTTAATCAAATCATTGATAATTTTTCTAGGTTTTCATCCTGTTCCCTATCTGTGGACTCCTTGTTAGGAGAGTTGTGTGCTTGAAGCGAACCTTTTCTAGTTTGATTTCTCATTTTGAAGAGCTTCTTCTGAATCTATGAATTCAGATTCCCTGGGGGTATCCCGGGTGTTTGCTGGGGCCAGGGGTGTCCTGGTTGCTTGCCTGTCTGGACCAGAAGAGGCTTGGACTGGCACATCGGGTGTCAGGTGGTCAGGGGCTGCTCCAGGTGGGGTTGCTCCTCGTGGCCGTCTTGGGTGCGCCAGACCAGAAGAGATCTGGTTTGGCTCATCAGGTATGGGTCTGCCCTGGCTGGGGCCCTACTGGGAGGTGACCTGGGCTGTACCGCGCCTGAGCCAGAAGAGACCTGAGCCTGTGCTGTGGGCCTGCTCCAGGTGGTGTTTCTCCTCGGGGGTGTTCTGAGTTCATGACAAGCTGGACCAGAAGGGGCCTGGGCCATTGTGTCATGTGAGAGGGTCTGCTCCAATAGGGCTCCTAGCTGGGGCTGTCCTGGGCACTTGTCCCACATGAATATTTTAAAAATTTTATGGTATTCTATTAAAACAAGCATCATTTTGTGAGGTTAGATTTCTTTGGAAATTTGGTTTATAGTTCTGACCAACATTTTCGTAGTTGACATTGGAGAGATTATTTTTTTTTTTTAAAGAGAGGGACAGAGAAAGAGAGAGAGAGAGAAAGAGAGAATCAAGAATCAATTTTATTTAGTTTTCATGTGGCTTTCATTGCTCCAACACTTTGCTGTGTACACAGTGCTGGGGTTCAAACCTGAGTCCTCGCACTTGCCAGGCAAGGCATCTAAAAGGTGAGCAACTGCTCCATCCTGGAGAGGTTCTTTTGAAGGTTATAGCAAATCCTACATTCAGGTTGTCAAGTTGTATATATATATAAATTTACATGTACCAACTGTACCTTAAATTTTATCTAAAGATATTTTTCTAACATTTAAAGCCTAATTTTGTTGATCAAATTCACTTTATCTGTACTAAGGATGAGATATTATGTGGCTGTTCCCAGGAATGGCATTGAATGGCATATCCAACGGTTCTTTATGCTCATTGCACTAGTGATAGACTTGTAGAGCTGAATTATAGCATTATTATGGCATTTGTCTCAAGTAAAGTCTTCTCCTAAACAAATGGGAGGATTCTACATCCTTTAGGTCTCAAGAGCTGACATGGACAGTTTTACCCCAAGGCTTCTGGGACATTCCCTACCTCTTTGGGCAAGCCCTGGCTCAGAATTTGGCTACCTGTGACTTAGTAGACAGAATTCTCCTACAATAGATGGATGACCTTCTTCTATGTAGCTCATCCCTCAAAACCTCCCAGGCTCACACTGCCAGCCCCTTAACTTCCTGGGATCTCAGGGCTATTGGGTCTCCCCAGCCAAAGCCCAGCTTATTACCTCCTCAGTTACTTATTTAGGCATAGTCCTCTCGCCTACCTCTAAAAGCCTCACAATAGACAGAATCCAAGTCCTCTGTGACTACAACCACCAGAAATGGCAGATTGCATTTTCTTCTTCCTGGGCTTGGCTCGCTTTTTCAGACGTTGGGTCCCCAACTTTGCACTTCTTGCCAGATCTCTATATCAGGTAGCAAAGGAGACCCCTCATGGCCTCCTCACCTCCCCAATATGTTAGCCAACTCCTTTTACAAGCTCAGAGATGCTCTCACGTCTCTCCCCCTGCCCCAACCCTAACTGTCCTTTCCACCTCTTCATGGATGAAAGACAGGGTGTTGCCACTGGCCTCCTCACTCAACCAATTGGACCTTCCTGTAGACCGGTGGCATATCTCTCCAAGAAACTCAATTCTACACTCGGCAGATGGCTACCATGCCTTCGGGCACTGGCAGCAACAGCTGAACTAATTAAGGAAGCCCTAAAACTCACCTTACTCCAATCAATCACCGTATTTTCCACTCATCAACTCTAGTACCTCTTAAGCCATAAGTCCCTCCCCATCCTGAGTCCATCACGGATTCAAGAATTTCAACTCCTCTTCGTAGAAAATCCCCCCTCACTCTCTGCTCTTCTTCTTCTCTCAACCCTGCTACATTTCTCCCACTGTCCCCACCTCCCTCAACCATCAGCCATTCTTGTCCACAGGTACTGGAGGCTCTATGTTCACCCTGTGAGGACCTCTTTGATTCCCCACTCCCCTCACATGAGCTAAACATTCTTGTAGATGGCAGTTCTGCGCTGGGTCCTGACGGACACTATTGAGTCGCCTATTCGGTAGTCATCACCGCCTCAGTTCTGGAAGCCAGCTGCCTTCCAGAAGGGACCACCTCCCCAAAAGCCAAACCCTTTGCTCTCATTAGGGCCCTCATTCTATCCAAAGACATCTATACAGATTCTAAATATGCCTTCTTGATTGCTCACTCACATTCGGCTATTTGGAAGGAGCATGGGTTTCTAACCACAAAGGAGTCACCAGTGGTCAATGCCTGACTAATTTCCAAGCTCTTGGAAGCATTTTAGCTGCAAACCCAAGTTGCCAGCATATACTTCCGAGGACATCAAAATTCCTCCAACCCTATAGCCATGGACAGCAATAAAGCAGACTCTATTGCATGGGGGCTAATAGCAAAGTCCTCAACAGCTCCCATCCTATTCATATACACTACGATCAAGCCTAAATATTCTCCACAGGAGCAGAAAGACCTGATAACTCAGGGTGGCCACTTTGGGGATGATGGCTGGATCTTCCTGGGGGACCAGATTGCTCTTCCCAAACAGGAAGCTTACAACTTGCTGATAGACATCCACAACTCTCTTCATATTAGCCCCAAGCTTCTGCAATTTTTCCAACACCTCTTTTATCTCCCAGGAATGAGAACTCTTCTCCAGCAGGTTCACTCTGCTTGCCCAGTCGGCTCCACCATTTCCCCACAAGGGGGCATCAAACCCAAGCTCCCAGCACATTAGATGAGGGGCCATCAGCCAGGCGAAGATGGGCAGATCGACTCCACCCACATGCCTAGGCACAAAAAGCTCCATTACTTACTTACTTTGGTTGATAGTTTTTCAGGCTGCACAAAAGTCTTCCCCACCTCCAGGGAGATTGCAGACACCGTTGCCTCCATTCTCATTGAGCAGATCACCAGATTCGGACTTCCTGCATCCATCCAGTCAGACAATGGTCCAGCCTTCACCTCTCAGGTTGTTCAACTAGTTTCCAAAGGCCTCAACATCACCTGGAGGCTCCACATCCTCTATCAACCCCAATCCTCGGGTAAGGTCGAAAGGGCTAACGGCATTCTCAAGGATCATCTCACTAAATTGACTATTGAACTCAAGCTCTCCTGGCTTAATCTCCTTCAATTGACCCTTACCCGAATTCAGGCAGCCCTTAGAGCTCCCTTTGGCCGCAGCCCCTTTGAGCTACTCTACGGGCACCCTTTCTTAATCAACCAAAACTTTCCTGTTGCCACTCCTCCCCTGGCATTCTATCTACCCTACCTCACACTCTTACACAAACTCCGAAGGAACACAAAAACTGCTGCTTTTTGTGCCATCCACTGCCTCATCTCCAGCAGGACCACAACCCGAGTCAGGCTGTCTCTCTTCAACTGGGTGATGCAGTTTTGCTTTGGGAATTACATCCTCAATTGCTGCAACCTTGCGGACTGGACCCCATATAGTTATACCTACCACCCCAAAAGCAGCCAAACTCTTGGGCCACTCTCCTTGGTACCTTGTCTCCCTCCTAAAAAAGCGCCCTTTCCAGGTGCCCAGTCCTGGACTTCCACCATGCTGGGGCCCACCAAACTCAAGATCTCTCGCCCACCCCCTACTCATCCTGCTGCTCATTAACTTCTCTCAAGCCTCTATCAGAGGTTTGCCAGAAACCGCATGAGCAAGGTCCCTGGAGTAACATACAACCAAATGCTCTTAAACCTTTACAGCCGCCTCCCTACCAACAAACCAACACCCGAACCTTCCCCTTCCCCACAACGCCCCATAAACAGCAGAAAGTAGCCAGATTGAAATCATTGCCCTATATCACCAAAAAGGTAGGGATGTTAGGTCAATTTCAGGTGGCCAGGTGGGGGCAGGGCATTAGGCAGTCCATGCCCTCAGGCAGCTGGGTGGGGGCAGGGCATCAGGCAGCCCACGCAGGTAAAAGAATAACCAATCAGACGCTGGCAGACAAGCCCCAATGGTGTCTCACAATCGCCCCGTGATTGACAGAGTCCCCAGCCCATCCTTGAAGGACACAGCTCCCAAACTTCCCCTGCCCACCCCAGACTATAAAGTTGCTGCCTAGTGGAGTGGGACCACGTGCTACTTCCCCTGCCTGTCCTCACTCTGGCGGATTGGTGAACCTGGCCTGAGAGCCGCAAATCCAAATAAAAAGGCTTTGCTCAGCTGCTTTTAGAGCTGACTCCTTTTTGAACATCCACGTCCTGATTTTTACATTTGATGCTGAACAACTGCATTCCTGATTTTTACAGTTCCACTCATTTGGTGAATTCTGTTATCCAGGGTTGCACTGCCTACTTTATGCAAGGATGTTTGTTTTAATGATCCTTGGTCAGTGCTCATCTACTGTGGACTGTCAGCTAATGGAGACTCCCAGGAGAAACTTAAGATAGTTAATGTGATTAACAAGGATCCTGTCATTTAACTATGAATATCATATTAGTTGGTAGAATGCAGCCAAAGATTAATTCCTTGTACTTTGTCTTTGACTGGTAGTCAATAGACCACAATAAGGTAATTTCCGTAACATTCAGAGGTAATATTTCTCTGGTATTGCTTTTCTTTCTTTCTTTCATTCTTGTTCTTTTCTTTGTTTTTAAAGAGAGAGCGACTGTGAGAGAGAGAGAAAGAGAGAATCAATTTTTTTTACTTAGTTTTTCATGTGGCTTTTGTTCTCTGACACTTCATTGCATATATGGTGCTGGGGTTGGAACCTATCCTCATGCATGTCAGGCAAGTGCTATAATCACTGAGCTATGGTTCCAGCCTCTGTGGTATTGCTTTAAGAACACTAGTTTCATCTGGTTTAGGTCATGTAAAGGCTGATTAAATGATGGGCCAGGAAAGGCAACCTGTTGGCATGTTGATGAAAGCAATGTTTCATGAGTTTAGAAACTAGTTCAGTTTATAAAAGAATGGAATGTGTATAATTCGAGAACTACATGTATCTTCTGGTGATCAGTTCACAGTCAGACACCATGTGACTTTGCAAGAAGCAAAAATGCAATATGAAAGCTAAAGGAAAAATGCATAACTGACACCGGGTAGGTTAAAACATGTGTGTTACACTAAGTATTTTCAGTTTTAATCTCTCATTTCTTTGTTTTCACATTTTCAGAGAATAGGGAGGTGATAAGTGAAATTTCTAAGTAAACACAAACAAAACCTTATGCAGCTTTCAGAAAAATATGCTCCCTTACATATGCATAAATGAAGTGAGACAGAAAGAAGAAACAAAATCACACTGATTTTTAGCCAGTGTGAGTGGTTGTCTAATAGAATGCTTTAATCTATCTCACCAATCAAAATAAATATTGTTAAGATATGCATCTTGCAGGAAATGCAATTTTGTAACATCCATTGGGAAATATTCCAATGGACTGGATTACTGTTAATACTCCATTTTTACAGTTTTTATGGGATTTTACTGGTCACAGGAAGGGCATGAACTGACCACACTCCTTGCTGCGCTAAAAAAATTTTTCCTACAAATGTTCATTTTTTGTTTAAGTCAACATGTCCCTGATGTGATGGGTTGTTTCTGGGGACTTTAGCAAGCATTTATCAGAGATCATTTGACTCTTTCAGGTGGCCTTTCTGGCTGTGGTAATATCTTGTACCCATTAACCAAACTAATCGGTCAAGTGTAGTGTTTCTTTCAAAAATTGGGAACCAAATTTTTGCATCCAGAAAGGAACTGTGGAGCTTTTCAGAGGGACTTTAGTCAGTATGGTGTGGGAGTTTAGCTTGATCATCTGCTCAAATATCATCCACACCCGATTCTATAGAGTCTCTTATACTGTGAGACTTTGTCTTCATGACAAAAATTTCTTTGAGCAGTGTGAAGGATCAAGTATTTCAGGTATTTGGTGTCTATTTGCAGTAGGGACATATGAAATACATATGTTAAGAAAGGTTAAAAAGATTAAGAAACTTCAATGTCTCTGTAGCATTTGGAATTTTGAATTACATTAAAACAGGACATCATTGTATATGTATGTATTTGTTTTATAGTTTGATCTGTCCAAGAAGAAGCCACAAGTACAGCAACTTGAATTAATTTTGCCTTTCCAGGCCAACTGGCTTTCTCACTGAAGGCTGGAGAAGTAACTGTTTGACCTGCCTGTTATTGTACTTTTCAATATTTAACATAAGACATTAAAAAAATAAAATCCATTCAAAATTTGGCCTAATAGTATCAAGTATTAATTCTGATCATGGATACTTCGTGAATGACTGAAATGCAGTTATGGGATTTCCTTGAATGAGAAGTGTAATGGAGTTGAATACTATGAGAAGAAATCAATAGAATCTCATCATTAGTAAACCACCTGACTGAGAGAAAGATGTTGGGTATTTTTAGGGAACAAACCAATTGTATTGTATACTATAGCATCAGACGTAATGGAAATTCCAGGGCAAGATTTGAAGATGCTTCAACCAATCCAGACAAGCAGCATAAGCTTTGGCTAATATAGCAAGAAATGGTTGTAGAAAGGTAAAGGATCTATGCTCTTTGCCATGTTGTTGAGTGATATCTCTAGGACTTGTCCTTATGTTTAGTGTTCACAGAAAATGAAATGTTTTTCACAATTAATTATGCCATCCTCAGCTACTCCAGAGTGGTGTCAGGTCACTCAGGACACATTCCCTGCAGCTCTGGACATACGAATCTAGAGCTTTCTGTGGCACATCTAGGTTCCGCATTGAAGTAAAAGGAAAAATATGAATTGAAAGTCTTGTAACTTAGTGACAAAATTTTGGTGTCTAATCTGGTATTTATGAACAGAGCTGGGCTGGGAAAACTAAATTGAGATGAGAAGGAGACCTTTACAATAGGACTCAATGTCCAAAGATTTCATTCTGAACATTTTAGCAAAGAGAGTTTAATTTTTTTTCTGATGTTTGGGTCAAGGTAGGCAACTGGACAGACACTGGAAATGGTGGGGAATATTATATCGGTAGGCAGGCAAAAAGAGCTGCAGTGACCAGTAAACACAGCATGGACTTCTCTTGATAATGCAATTGCTTAGAATAAGCAACAACATGTTGAAAATTTATCATGGCTCACCCTTCACATCCACGAAAAGCTCAACAATAATGGCTCTTAGAGGGATATGTGGAGGATCTTCCCCACATAGATGGAAACCTCTTTGCAAGTACATTTAGGATCATTTTCTCCTACAATAGTCACCATCTTTTAAAATATTAAGTTCCCACCTTTATTATATGTTCCTGCATGCTTTCTTGGTTAACATTGTTTTGTTTCATTCTATTCCAAACTTAGAAAGAATTTTTATATTAAATTTTATTACCTTTGGGGGTAAATAACTTCTCAGCAGTAATCTTTTCCAAGAAGTTTTGATAATCCTAGCACAGTTATTTGTTAGTATAAATGTTAAAAAATTCTTCCCCAATTTTTCATAACCAATACCCTCCATTAAAACAAATGAAAAAACTTAAAACAAAAAATGCTTGAGAGCCAAGAAGTTGGAATTATATTTATTGAATGATATTATGTGAATATGAAATATCCACTTATTTATTACCTTTTTATTCAGGAAAGTGCTAATTTTCTCAACTTGTAAAGGCCCTTCTATGTGCTGCCATTATATTTTGAAGATTCTTATGTTTATCTTCAATTGAATACCTCTCTTGTTACATATTTATCTGTGTGTACACATTTTCAATTGAATTGTCTTTTATGTTTCCATTTTTTACTAGTATTCCAAATACAAAGACAGACTGTTTAAAAATTTTGCAGTGGTTGTATACCTAAGAATTTCTCTCTTTCAAGGTCTGGTCAATTTGCAATGTGTATATGCTACCTAGACAATGAGATTTTATTTTATGGAACTAGTCTAACCCGAATCCAACACCTAAAATGATAGCATAATGAAAATTATTAATTCTTGAACAGACATGCAAATATTTAAATTAAGAATCTAAAAAGCAAGAGGTGATATATTAATAGAATAATGTAGCTTCACTTTTAAAATCTGCGTTCACTCACATATCCATTTATTCAAAATGAAGGTTGAATATTTACTGTGTGACAAACTTTTGGACCTGAGAATTTGTTCAATTTAATGGCCTTTTTATGATCTCTAGAACGAAGGAGCTCAGTTTCCATATGCTAATTCTACCTGCCTGGTATCAATCTCATCCATTAAATGATCAATAACTCCTGGGTCGTAGAGGGACTTTGTGAAGGGGCAGAGCGTGAAATCCCTCTTTTCCTCTTTCCTCCAAAAGCATTTGTTGCTAATATGTTGCTCGTTTGGCACACCACCAGGCCTTCTGTGCCCCATCAATATTCCACATACCCAAGTCATCATTCCCCCTGACTTCCATCTTCCATCTCTAACCCCAGTTTCTTGTGCCCTAAAATTGTATTGGGGGGTGGTGGTGAGTGGTTAATTGATATGTGATCTTGTATTGTAACTTCCTATTTTATTTGCATTTGGAAAACAGAGGTGTGGGTAGAAATTGCAAAGGAAAGCGTCTACTACAAATTTTAAAAAAGTTCTTAAAATTACCAAAACATAGCTTAAAGCTTATTACTCAACCATTTTTACGTGCACAGGTTAGTGGTATTAAGTACATTCACACTGTTGTGCAACCAACCATCTGTGGAAAGTTTTTTACTTTGTAAACTGAAGCTCTGGGCTCTACTGCTTCCCCCTCCACCCCCAAAATCAGCATTATTCCAACCTATTTTGCATTCTTGTCATTATCAGCATAGAAGTTTGCAGCTAATTGGGCTGGAGCAGTGACTCAGTGCTTGGAGCATTTGCCTGGCATGTGCAAGGACCCGGGTTCAAACCCCAGCCCCACATACGCAACTAAGCGTTGGAGAAACAAATACCAGATGAAAAAATAAATAAAAATTTGATTCCTTCTTTTTTTCTCTCCCTTAGAAAAAAAGTTTTCAGTTAATTTTCTAGAATTTCTAGTACAGTTCTCTGTCAGTCCCCTTCACCTTCTTTTACTTTCAGGTCTTTTTTTTCTTCATTTGAGAGAAAACCTGTGATATTTCTTTCTGTGTCTGGCTTCCAAACAATATCTGGGTTGAAATTCTTACTTAAGTCTATATTTGAGAAGCTATTACAGGTTGTCATTGGCTCAGGAGCTCCTTTATCTGAATCTGTGAAAAATGAGCTCCAGGAAACAGCTTTTATTAAAAAGGTAACACTCCTTACAATTAACATTACTTTAGAACCCAGGGAGTATGATCTTTCCTGTAGTAGTGATTTATCATCTCATTTTTTTGGCTTCTTTTAACAAATATGAATTAAGCATCTAGTAAATGTCAGTCACTGCTCTACATGTGGGTACAGTGCTGAAAAAGGCAGAGTCACTCAATAACTACTTGACTTCTTATTGCTTCCTATAATGCTTTCATGACATTTCAGTGGATTATAGCTTAGCCCACAATTGGTATCTGAGAATACAAAGGCTTGTATTAATGTCCATGACAACTGATATCTTCTGGGAACACTTGGATGCTTTACTAAAGCATTAACATGGAAGGTAGAGTCCTAAAAACAACAACAACAAAATGACCTTAGGGGTTATGATAGCTGTGCCTTAGATTTACCAGGGCCTTCTAAAGACTGACAGGCATATAGATGATGAGGGATGAAGATATGGAAATAATTCACCCCAGTTCAGTCCTTTCCCACCAGGGGGTGCAGTTCCCCAATACTAGTTCACTTCCTGTGTGAATTGAAACTACAGGTGCATTATTTCACTATGACTTCTGCATTCTTCATATTAAGAATAAAGAACATTATTTAGTTGACACTCTAAAGATGAATGCTTCTCTAGGCTTAGTGACTGTGGTGCTCTTAATACTTGGTGAGTAAAATTTTAAAATTTGTACCCTTTCTTCTATGTTGTCAGTAAGGTTTTTAACATGAGTTTATTTAAGAGTTTAATCACTAAGGTGACAGATATCTTCCCTGCTCATCCTCTCAGGAAGGACTCATGGAGACTCAGTGACCCAGACGCAAGGCCAAGTGATCATGTCAGCAGGAGCTTTGCTGACTATAAACTGCACTTACTCCCTTACATCTGTATCATACCCTACTCTTTTCTGGTATGTCCAATACCCCGGAGAAGGTCTACAGCTCCTCCTGAAAGCCATGAAGGCCAACGAGAAGGGCAGCAATAAAGGTTTTGAAGCCACATTCAAGAAAGAAACCACCTCCTTCCACTTGGAGAAAGCCTCTGTCCAAGAGTCAGACTCGGCTGTGTACTACTGTGCTCTGAGTGACACAGTGGCAGAGACTGTAGGGGGAGCTGAGCACAAACTCTGAGTCTCAACCAGGAGTCTGGCTGCTGAGAGTCTGCCTCTGGGATCCACTCTGGTTTCAGCACAGACTGTAGTGTGTGCCACCTCATTTCACTGGTTAATGCAAATCATACAAATGTCCAACCAGCAGAAGAACAAAATGTGGACATCTCTCAACTCAAGTCTTCACTAGTGAAAGTGAAAACAGAGGCTGACAACATTAGCTCCTCATGCAGGACCAGAGTAATTTCCAGGTAAAAACACTCAAACAATGAAGTGGTCTCTTTGCTCATCCTTGAAGACAAAGCCCAGATGCCACATGTTGTTCGAGGTCACCCTGGTAGACCTGACTGTGGCTCATTATAATTTTAGAGAGACAGATTTTCCAGAGGAGGTGGCATCTGCGTAAGATCTCCCTAACAGTATGCAAAAGGAGAGATGAAATCTACAAGTGTTAGTGCAGAAAAATGGAAGAGAAGATGGAGGAGGAACAGGGGTCACAAGCAGCTATAGTGCAATGAGAGGAAAGGGACTCTCATTATGCAGAGGAAGGGCCTCTCTTTTGGTTAACCAGATGGTGGCCACAGGCTGACATTCAAAAGAAAGAGTGAGAGCAAATGCACAATAGGAAACTATCACTCTCATCTAAATGAGGAGTAGTCCTGGCCAGTTACACAGTGCCGTTTGCTTTCAAGAAAGTTCAAATGAATCAGTTTGCAGTGCCCATAAAAGGTTAAACATACATATTTTTATTCTGCATCTTCATGAAACTCCTTTAGAAATATAGTGAAGAATCTCTAAAGGGCACAAGCCCTCAGACTGTAGAAAAGGAGATATTGGCAGTGGTGTCAACAGAATTTTAAGGGTGAGATGTATATGGAGAGACTTGCATCACAGGCCAAGTAAAGGCGAAAGTTGTGCCTCATGAGACAAGCACCCAAGAAGCATCCCTTCTGTGCTATGCCCTTGTAGAAGGTTTAGGAATTGGAAATACCAGTTACCCTTGAACTGTTGGAGGCAGTGGTGGTGATGGTGGTGGTGGTGGTGGTGGTGGTGGTGGTGGTGTGTGTGTGTATGAGTGTGCATGAGTTGAGAGGGTACTTGGTGATTGGACAGACTATTTCCCCCAAACCTTGTGCATTACCTCACTTTTTTGAGTTTTCTTGTCAAACTTTCACTTTTTGTGTATATAATTCATTTGTTTATGAATCAGATGGAGTTTCATTCAACATTTTAAGTCATTTACATTTACTGCGTACTGTCCATTCAGATATCTGCCCATTTTTAAATATTATTACCTCTGATCTTCACATCTACCTTTGTGCTATGACCCTCATCCATTTTATAAAGACTTAACTTTTTTGAGTAGTTTTAGGTTATAGCAAAATTGAGAGGAGGTTACAAAGATTGATTTCTCACATACCCCAATCACCTGTCCCTGGGCAGGCTTCTCCATTGTCAACATCCCTCTTCACAGTGGTACACTTGGTACAACCAATGAGCTACTTTCCCACATAATTGTTACCCACCACGGTTTACATGAAAGATCAACTTTGGTGTCTTGATCCGTCTAGGTTCCATAATTTATGTCCATGCATAATGATGTAGATCTATCATCATCGCTTCATAGAGAGTACTTTTATTTCCCTAATTCTCCTCCACAGTTGTTAGGATAATTTGGCCTCCACACATAATTCTTATAGGGATATCAAAAGCAAGGGGGCACTTTTATTTAGGAAAGAAGTGCACTAAAACATGGGGATGTGAAATAGAGTGTTGAAATGTTAAGGATAGTTTGCATGTATACTTTTGGGTCCGAATTATTTTTTGTGATCTGTTCTTTATAATAGGATATTGAAGTTTTACTCTTTTATTAATTTTCTAGGGCTGCCAAAAAAATAGACACAGAATGTGTGTTTCAAGCAACATAAATTTATTTTCTCCTGGTTCTGGAGGCTGGAAGTCTCAGATCAAGTTTCCAGCAGGACCTGGTCTCCTGAGACTTCTCTCGTTAGTGTGCAGGCGACACCTTCTCCTGGAGTCCTGACATGGTCTCCAATGCCCAAGCCTGTGCCCAATTTCCTCTACTGATAGAGCACCAGTCATTGTGAAGTGGAGCCCACCTATCAGACTTCATTTCACCTTAATTCCTTCTTTAGTGACCCTATTTCAAATACCATTAAATTCTGAGTTTCTTAGGGTTAGGGCTTCAATATATAAATTTCAGGACATAATTCAGTCCATAATAGCCCTCCAAGCACCCCATGAGGCCGCCTTGATCCAGCATTCTGTGGATTTCTGGTGCACACCAGGATCAGATGGAATTCTTGTGGTGAGGTTTCCCTGCCTTCTCCTAAGTGTGTTTCTAGAGGTACTAGGATCACACAATTATGAATACGTCTTAAAACATCTCACGCTGTAAAATAGTGGAAGTAGAGGGACCAGGGATAACAATTTGAAAGCTGTTATTGGGGAGAGGCCTCTAGGGATATGGTATTTCCTCACTTTTGCTATCTTCCTTTTTTTGCTGCTGTCCTCAATTATTCTTGGCATTTTGTTCCTGCTTATTTTCTCAATTCTATTTTCTGTCTAAATGATATATTTCTAATTACCTCTGTCTTTTTTCCTCTGTGGTCACAGATTCCACCTTTGCAGGAGCTAACAATGTGGCTGAGTAGCTGAGCAACTTCCTGCCCTCCTCTTGCTCTCTTGCTATACTAGGAAAATGGACCTGCATTCGAGATGTCTCTTAAGTGGGTGTGGTGTGTTAGTGGATGGCGGGGTGCTAGCTTCAGTCTTTGTGCACAGACATGATAGGAAGAATCCCATCCTACATGCTCTGCTTTCTTGGTTTCTTTTCTTTATGCTTTTCTCTAGCAGTATGCAGGAAGACATTTAGTTTTGGTTCAATCAGAGGACCTCTTTTTATGTGTGTTTTGGTTATTGATGTGTTTCAATTGAGTTGCTTGGTACGCTCTTCTTTTTTGTTTCCTTTGTAGAAAGTGTTTTTTGTTCCATTGATAAAATTCTTTCTTTTTTTTTTACATTTTTGAAAATGTAGAGTTGCTTGGCATGTTCCTGATTTTTCCTTTTGTTTTTATAAGTCTGTTTTCTGTTGCATTGATAAAACTTTTATTTTTTAACATTTTAGGAAATGGAGAGAATATTTCTGTTCTTATGTTCTTATAATAACTACTCTTAAATTATATATGCACACACGTGTGTACACATGTATGTCATTATTAAACCCTATATTTTATTTTCTATGCCATATATCATTATCATTTTTCTTTCCACACCATTACTCTACCACACTTTCTCCTTGCATATCCCACTTCTCCTCAGTGGTGCTTTTCCTCTAGCTGATTTACTTTCTTTAGAATCATCTGAGTGGCTGGTTGTTGGAAATTTACACATCAGCTGTGTTAGGACCATTGGTTCAGAATTTATCAAATTAGCTCCAATGCATAAATAAGAAAAACAGTAATAACAAAAGCCATCATCACAGTGATCTGAAAATCATCTCTTCCTCCTGAGGGCCATTGTCCCTGGACTTCCCACTTCACTGATGCTCTTCATCTGCTGACCACATGGTCCTTCCTTTCAATTCCTCCTTGTCCCTGAATCTAGAGAAAAATGGACACATGTGAACAAAGAGGAAAGAGGAATGCCTTACACAGTTAGTGCTGTGTTACATTTTATAGCAAATAACCAACAACATATGAGTGTTCATCAGCAGAGGAAGGGTTGTATAAATTAAACATGCTGTGAGGTGGGGCAAGGCAGTAGAACCTATCTGCACTAATGTAATAAAATTTATAGGATTTATTATTGATTTCATAAAGCAAGTCACAAAAGCTATGTGCAAGATGTATCATTTTGTATCAAATAAAAAACTATAAACCAAATGCTATATATTGTCTGTTATTTCACATATTTGGTAAATGATTGTAGTCCTACAGTAAAATACCTGGGAGCTTCACCTGCAAACTGAAAGAGAAAGGGAGAGTTGGGGTGATTAGTGGTGAAAAGGCTAAGATTATGGGGGAAGTTAGAGGGAATTTGGTCTATATGTAGTGTTTTATTACTTCCAATAATTCATATCTTCATGAATTTTTGATAATATTAAAAATAATAAAATGTCATAAAAGCCACCATGAACAGTTATCCATGTTCTTGCCTGTCCTTCTCATAACAAGGTAGGGGAGGGAGGAGAAAATGTTTACATACTTCAGAAGGTTTTGCCCAACCATCCCATGCATAAGTGCTTCTCCTGCCGCTGGGATCACACAGTTTCACTTGATGCTCCTCTCAGGGTCCTACTCTCTGATTTCATTACAGATATGTGCATTTTTGTCTTTTCCAGTAGATCATGGACTAGTATCTCTTCCCCTTTTAAATATTCTTCTTATGTACCCCCACTAAAACTTGAATGAATGTTTATGGATTTATTTTGAACTAAATTAGAGAAATCTAATGAATAGCACAGGATAATTTGTAACTTATTTTAAAATACAATATGCACAATATGGTGTTTTTCAAAGCTTTTTAAAAAAATTTATTTTGCTTGTGTTTGAACCCAGAGCCTTGTGCCATTTGTTGTATCACTGAGCTACATCTCCACCCATGAAAGTGGTTAATCATTATATTCATGGAATCTTGGCAGTCACTTTAGTTTCCAATTATCTGCATTTTCTGCACCAGGGAACACAGAATAAGTGGGCCTGGGTTTTTTGAGAGCTGAGGACTTGGTTTCTCTCTAGTAACCTATGTTGGTGGATTTAGTCCACCAGGGGGCACTCCAGCCTTCACCAGAAATGGTATATTCTGAATTTCCAGAGGGTTGAACAATTGAGAGAGAGAGCAGAGAACATGTGAACCAGTCAGATCAGACATGCAAGGAGGAAGAGGGTGTTGGCTTAAGTTTATCTCAGGTCTTCAGCTCTGCCATTCTCTCCAAACCTCAGAAATCTGGAGACAGTATCAATACCTACTAGTGCCTTTATGTCTGTTAATCTACTGGGGGGTTGATTCTCTGAGAAGAGGTCAGGAAACTTGAATTTTTAAGGGCATAGTGAGTACAGAAACACATTTCAACCACCTGTTTTCATTAAAAAATGTGTATGAATAAAATGCCCAAGATTTAATGATCTAGATATTATTCTAATAATCCTGATATTCACTCCTTTCATATATATTTTTTGGGTCTAGATGGAACAAGAATAAATAGATGAGAATAAAAAAGGAAAACAAAACAAAGAACGAAAACAGAAGAAGAAAAGAAAAAGGACACTACTTACAGTGAGCACTGTGTGTCCTGGCCACAGTTAACTGTGTGGAACTGCAGAGTGTAGGGAAAGACTTGGGCAGAAGAAGTAGAAATGCAGAAAATAAAACAGGGTGAACATCATACTCAAAACATATTTTTATTTTAATTAACTAAACTCTTGTTGGAAGTGATTCCTATGTAGATCAGAATCTTTTGATTTCAAGAATTTTTGTTGATTTCTTAATTATCAAATAGGTTGCCGTTACCAGAATTTTCATATAATTTATTTCTCAAACTCTGTTACATTGTGTACCTTGGGAAATGGGCTTACTCTTCCTGTGATTCTTCAAAGCTCTGCCTCACCCACTGTGACATTGTTCCTTCCCTGAAGTATCATCCTCCTTACTCACACACTCTTCCTCAAACTTCTTTTTCAGGAAAAAAAAACCCCCGAAAAAGCCCTTTTAACAACATCTGATGGTAACATCACCCCCCCCTCCCCCCGCACTGTTCTCACACATTCTGGAGCCACCACTGCAGGTCCCTGGGCCACTGTGGGTGGAGTTTCCTGGGAGGGAGAAGGACACACCTCAGAGTGATCAGCACTCAGTGAGTCAGGTGGAGCTGCTGCCTGGAAGAACCAGCTTGTCTCAGCCAAGACCTGACAGCTGCAGAGCAGGGGAGAAGGCCCCCAGCCACCAGCCAGCAGCCATGGAGAGGAGACTGGGGGCTCTGCTGGGGCTTCTGTGGGTGCAGGTTTGCTGTGAGTCAGGTTCTTCCCAGATGGGGCTGGGGGTGTCCCAGTGCTGACGGTGGAGGGAGGGGAGGGAGAGCTGCACCTCAGGGTGTTCCTGGGAGATTCCATAGGTTTGGAAACTGCTCAGTGACTCTGCAGTGACATCGTCTGTATTTGCGTTTCTCTTTCCAAGCAGGGGTGAGAGGGCAGCAGGTGCAGCAGAGTCCTTCAGCCCTGAGTGTCCAGGAGGGAACCAGCCCTACCCTATTGTGCAACTTTTCCACTACAATGGACAGCATGCAGTGGTTCCGACAGAACCCTGGGAGTGGCCTCATCAGTCTGTTTTTCATGGCTTCAGGGACAAAGCAGGAAGGAAGGTTAAAGGCCACAGTGAATTTTAAGGAGCGCTATAGCATCCTACACATCTCCACCTCCAGACAGAAAGACTCAGGCACCTACCTCTGTGCAGCGAGGCACAGTGCCCCCAAGGGACCTGCAGCCTGTCATCAAACTGCAGCTGTACCTGCAGCCACAGCCTCTGCCTCAGGGAGGACTTGCAAAGCAGAGTCTGCACAGCTTTAGTGTCCTGATGTAGGTCGTAACGCTGTTACCACTGCTAAACGAAGACATCTCTAGAATGTCATTACCTTTGTGCTGGACTGTTTACTGCTAGAAACCCTTTGCAGGAAAGGGTTGTAAGAAGGAATCATTGGAGCAATTGATCAGGATGACAGGGTCCAATGTACTGTTAAATTATAAATTATATCTAAATTACCTTGATGAAAAATGCTTGAAAAACTCTGAGTGTCAATAAATAGAAAAGAGATGACCCAGTGTTCCAGTTAATTGCTGATTTTCAGCTTTCAAAAAAGAAAGAAAGAAAGAAAAAGAAAGAAAGAAAGAAAAAGAAAATACGCTGTAAAATTAGGTATTCTGTACATATGTAGTGTTTGTATTCAGGTTTTGCACTCTTGGAACCTCTTAAATATATAATGAAAATTTCCTTCTTGGTTTGAGTGTCAGATGTCTAGAGCAAAATGACTTCCTTGATCTCATTGTTATTATCTGGGCTCAGTGGTTATGGCATGCGCGAGAACGTGAGTTTAAACCCCTGTACCACATACACAGAGAAGTCTCGGATACCGAAAGCCAAGTGAAAAACTAAATACAATTGATTCCCTCCTTCTCTCTCCCTCTCTCAACGTCCCTCTCTCTTTAAAAAAAGTTGTATTATTCAGTGAAGCTTGGGTGGGATTCCCACTCAGGTAAACTGATATTAGAGTTGTACTAGGAGGTAGCTAATGCAGAAGACTCCCAAAAGCAAATAATATGTACTGATATATTTCTACAATGTGTTCACATGAACCATTGACAAAAATATCTATTTAATCATTTTTAAGTAGCACCCTTTGAGGAAGAACCCAGTGAACCTTTCCTTTTCTTACATGAAAATCCACTGCTCTTCCTTGTATTTTGAATGAAGCTAAATTTAGGGTCTAGGAAATGGTGCAGAAATTTTCCGACACTACCCCAAAAGAAATCTTTATTTTCTGTAGCCACCTGCCAAGATTTATGACCAAACCCAAAGTTCAAATCTGCAAGTGGATTAATTGCAATGTAAAACTAATCTCAACCTTGCAAAGACTCTTGTTTTAATCTAAGGGATTGCCTAGGAAGACATGAGACACAAGATTAAGATGAGGACACATGGGCAATTCCACTGAAGCCAAGAGCAGGACCAACTTCCTGGGAATGTGGTCTGCAATTTCACAGGGCCTGGCACTCAGAAGGGACCTGAAGCTTGATTTAATGTTGTGCTATTACTGTCTTGAAATTCTTAATAATTTTGTGTTTGACCTTGTGTTTTGTAAGTGAAGTGTGAAAAGAAGATGGAGCATGTGCATGAGCAGAGGAGATATAACCAGGTTCAGGAAAAGAACACATGTGACTTGAGTTTGAAGGGCACAGTGGGCAGCCAATGAGCTGAGTAGATGTTCTATCCCATTGTAAGTGCAGGTGCATGCTCGGGGCTCCTGGTGTCTGCGGGTAGCAATCGATGTTTTTCATCAATTTTTACAAAATGAATGTATGGACATTGCTACAACATATGTTGAAGTCATTGAAATCCTTTGGAAAATTTAGAAACTCTGGTTTTGAAAATTGATACCATATTGCTGCATGAATATCCATTTACTCAGAAATAGGAAATATTATTTTTATTTTTTCACAGTTAAATAAGTTTTTATAGTGTAGTATGAAAGAAGGACAGCCTGTTCAACAAATAGTGTTGGACAAACTGGACAGCCATAGGCAGACAACTGAAATTAGATCCTTACCACTCACCCTGCACAAGAATTAATTCAAAATTGTTCAAAGATCTGCAAATTAAACCAGCAACTATACAATTTCTTGAAGAAAAAATAGGATCAACGACACAGGTATTGACATCACCTTCCTTAACAAGGCACCCATAGCGCATGCATTAAAACCTAGAGTATGAGTGGGATGCCATTAAACTAAAAATCTTCTGCATAGCTAAAGAATTAGTCAAGAGTGTCAAGAGAAATCCTACAGAATGGGAGAAAATCTTTGCCTGCTATACCTTGTACAGAGGGCTAATATCCAGAATACACAAAAAAACTAAAAAAACTGAACACCAAAACCACAAATAATCCAATCAATAGATGGGCTAGGGAGCTAAATAGGAATTTCTCAATGGAGAAAGTCCCAAAAAGCTCATAAATATATGAGAAAGTGCTCTACATCACTAGCAATCAGAGAAATGCAAACCAAAACTTCAATGAGATTCCACCTCACTTTTGTCAGAGTGGCAAAAATGAAGAATACAAACAATGACAGATGCTGGAGGGATTGTGGGAATAGAGGAAAACTGTCACACAGTTGGTGGGACTGCAAGCTTGTAGAGCCATCCAGAAAGCAGTGTGGAGACTCTTCAAAAAACTAGGGCTGGAACCACCTTATGACCCAGCTATCTCACTCCTGGGTATTTTTCCAAAAAACTAGAATTGGCATACTACAGAGATACAGCTTCATCAATGTTTGTAGTAGCTCAATTTACTATAGCTAAACTATGGAACCACGTGTAGCAGGCAAAAATTTTCTCTCATTCTGTAAGTTCTCTCTTGCGACTCTTGACTAAGTCCTTAGCTGTGCAAAAGCTTTTTAGTTTAATTGCATCCCATGCATTTATTCTTTATTTTACTGCTTGAGCCATGGGAGTCCTGTTAAGGAAGGTTGTGCCTACCCCTAGGTCATGTAATGTCGATCCCACTTCTTTTTCAAGCAAATGTATATTTGCTGTTTTAATATCCAGATCCTCAAACCTTTTGATTTAATTTTTATGCAGGGTGAAAGGCAAGGATCCAATTTCAGTTGTCTACATATGGCTGTCCAATTTGTCCAACACCATTTGTTGAACAGGCTATCATTCTTCCACACTATACTTTTGCCCCCTTTATCAAATATCAGATAGTTAAAGGTGTAAGGGTTCATCTCAGAATCCTCTATTCTGTTCCATTGGTCTTGCATTCTGTTTTGGTACCAATACCATGCTGTTTTTGTTACTATAGCCTTGTAGTAGAATCTCAGGTCAGGAATTGAGATGCCTCCTGCCTCCTCCTTCTTGCTGAGTAATGTTTTGGCTATTCTGGGTCTTCTGTTATTCCACACAAATTTGAGTATTGCTTTTTTTTTATATCCATGAAGAATGATATTGGCATATTGATAGGGATTGCATTAAATCTGTGTAGGGCTTTGGGTAGAATGGCCATTTTGATGATATTGACTCTACCTAACCATGAACATGGAATGTTTTTCCATCTACTCAGATCTTCTATAATTTCTTTTTTTAAAGTTCAATAATTTTTGTTGTATAGGTCCTTGACATCCTTTGTGAGATTTATGCCCAAGTATTTTATTTTTTTGGAAGAGATGGTGAAAGGGACAGAGTTCCTAATTTCTTCTTCAGTGTTCTTGTTGGTAGAGTATAGGAAAGCTAATGATTTATTGGTGTTAATTTTATAACCAGCCACTTTGCTGAAGTCATTTATAAGCTCCAGAAGTCTTCTGGTTGAGCTTATAGGGTCTTCTAGGTAGAGGATCATGTCATCTGAAAATGGAGACAATTTGAATTCTTCTTTTCCTATTTGAATTCCTTTGATTTCCTTCTCTTGTCTGATAGCTCTGGCAAGAGTTTCAAGGACTATATTGAATAAGAGTGGTAAAAGTGGACAGCCTTGTCTTGTTCTTGAATTAAGAGGAAATGCCTTCAGTCTTTCGCCATTGAGTATAATGTTTGCTGAGGGTCTGTCATAAATGGATCTTACAGAGTTAAAATATCTTCTCTTGATCCCTATCCTCTTCAGTGTTTTGAGCATAAAAGGATGTTGAATTTTATCAAAGGCCTTTTCTGCGTTGATTGAGAGGATTATATGATTTTTATTTTTAATTCTATTTAAGTGGTGAATTACATTTATTGATTTGCGAATGTTGAACTGGCCCTGTTTTCTAGATTTTTGATGTATGCACTCAGTGCTATAAATTTACCTGTTAAGTATGCTTTCAT